>CACSLJ010000298.1:0-31668 GCA_902706625.1 Albugo laibachii | reverse complement strand
CAGTTGTATGGAATTTCTTGCTGATGGTTCACCGCCACTCGAATCTATTGGAATTATATTAAATAAGGCCCGCTTCCCAATCTTTGTCAGAATTAATGGAGGAATTGCTTGAGTACGTAACAGCACATTTAAACCCGCAGTGGATTCCAAAACAAACTTGTACTATTCACGAGGTCCTCCCTCGAGTAACGTGTAGTCCATATCATCCGTAAGCTCGCTGGTGGACTCGTTACTTATAATTTCTTCTACTAAATCTTCATCGCTGATCCACCTTTTCGCGCCATGAACCCGATTTTCTGGAAGATGTTTTTCACAATATAAAGCAAAAGGATTCATGTCGCTTCCAATAAGGAGACCAGCGCTCGCTGCACATTGGGGATGCATTCCAATGTTGCATCCTTCTCGCTCGCATGTGACGGAAGCGCCACCGCGTTTGCGGCAGACGCAGCAGAGATAGCGGAAGCGACCATTTTCGATTTCATCGAAGCCATCTACTGGTTCCAATGTCGGTACATCTCGCATGATAAGCTCGGAAATCACAAGATCACAAAGTACATGTACCCATTTCTCCTCCTCAATACCGACAAAATTCAGATTTTCACAAGTAGTTGGCTTCAGTGAGCCACCGTATGCATGCACACGCAGCACATCAGCTCGTGATGCAACAAACAAGAAGGGCAGTACCAAGGTTCATCTACCTCCGCTCGTAGCAACGCTCCAAAGCATTCCTCATGAACTCTTGTTCCACATTGATCACGACCACATGCAATGACTTTCCCACTCGACCATAAGCCTTCACAAATATTGCAATTCTCTTTCGGCACATAATGCGGAATGAAGCACTCGCTCACATTCTCTTTCAATCGCTTCAAGATCCACCCATTTAATCTTTCAAGATCTATAGAGCATTCGAATTGGTGTGGTTGCTTCGACGCATGTGGCGGCACAGAAGAAACACGTGTAGGTATCGAATATATCACCCGCATTTTAAAACGAGGTTCTTCATCAAGAAGCAGATCATCCATACAGTCATGAGGTGTAGCGTCCCGTTCACAGTTTGCTGAGTGTGAAAAATCGCAGGAATTTGGAAAACAGTCGGGAAACGGCAGCAATACAAAGAGTCGTATATATCACGTTCATCTTTTCCTGCGTGCGCTAATTTGAATGCGAAGCGGATAATGGATTAACCGGGGCTTTCTATCTCTTGCTCAAACAGGTCAGTAAGCCGAACGAGCCCCTCATGCTACCCATAAAAGCACCGACGTGCTATCGTTCACCTCCAAGACTCTTCCTGACTAAGGAGCTGTCTTTATGACTCAATATCAAGCTTGGGTGGAAACATTAATGAACCCTTCATCAGATTTATCGATCTGCAGGGCTCGTTTATACTGCTCGTTTTTTTCAAATTGGCTTTCCAACGCGTCTTCATCCCTTGCAATTGATTGGGACTTACCAGATGGCGAGCTGCATTATATAGCTGCTTAGTGGTACTGGTACTGCGATGCATCTGTATAATAATCACCCTTGAGCAAAGGTGACTTCACTGTTGTAGACACTTGTCTTGTTTTGTGGTACCACTGGGTTCTTCCAGCTCTTACGACTTCTATTGCTATTCAGGGAACATTATACGGCTCTCTTACCAATGCTGCTTCTTCGATAATCTGTTCGCTCCTTCTTACAGCAGATGAAATAAATATTAGTGCCGCCAACGTCTGTGGAGCTCGAGTCGCACAGGCTTTCTATTCCAAAATAGCAATGAATGATCCCAGCAAAAGTGCGGGCCATGCGATCACCATATGCATTGTATATTTGTGCTGCACGCCCAGTATATACTCTTCACATATCCGATACAAGTATCCACTCATTCCTGCCCTACTTTGCCGAGGAATGGCTCATCACTTGTTCCACCACATGTTTTGGACAGAAAACCATATCATTTGACTTCATTCTGATTCTGATACTTCACTTGATGTCACTACAGCAATATCCGTTTGGTTTCGTCAGAGCAAAAGCTCCCAATACATTTGAAACAACATACCGGAAAAGACATTTTGATCCGTCCGAATTGCCAAAACGACTTCAACATGATGTATTGCCTGCGCAATGGGAACGTTACAACAATCCTTAGCACGGATCATGCATTCCATTCGCTTCATAATATAATTATTTTGAGAAATTGTCAAAGCCCGCAAAAACTTTGTGTTTCTCCCTTTCGAGATGCTGAACACAAAGCAACATTAAACTCGTAAATATACACAGAGTGTGGTGGTTGAGTATGATACAAAAGAGTACTTGGCGCAGCTTGCTCTGGTACATGGTATACGAATGGTATACGAATGGTATACGAATGGTATCGACCGCGGACAAGTACGCTTGGAAGACCGAATCAAACAAGAAGCACCGCTACATAATTGGACGTTAGAGAAAAGAGACGGAGAACTCGAACAAAAAAGAATGAGCTCCACTGCATACTGTCCATTAACACTGTATAAAAGACAAATGCTGTCCTAGGTCGAAGTTTCAAGATTTGGCTGTTCCATAGGTTTTCCGGTTCTAGAAAGCTGAGCAAACATCTCAACTTTTCTTTCCACGTCGGCTGAATGGTTTTTATGAGAGGCGCAGAGCGCAGCAAATGTTTCTGTGTACATGAGGCTGTACGAAGTGAATGCTCCACCCAACTCAGTGGTTCCCAAACCTATACATTTTGCCTCAAACATATTCAAACCCTTCTCGTAGCACTCCAAGCTAGAATCCAAGAACTGGCCTTCATCCACCGGATATTTAGTGAGCGCATGCAAACGACCAAAGACCTGATCTGCTAGCATTCTCTTTCGAAGGTCATCCATTAGATCATCAGCGGAACGACTACGATCAGGCATCGAATCTGAGCGAAGATACTGATAAAATTTTCCAATCAATTCGACGTCATAGGCCTTCACGGCGCTCATCGTCTTCAGATTTTGCACGCTTGTCACCAAAACGAGTTCGTTTTCTACATTGTTCCAGGTTGATTCTCTGACTGGGGTATCATCGATTGATTGAAAGTTACCAACAATCTCTTCTTCCACATTTTGTGATCCAAACCGCTTCACGTGGCTCTTTGTGGTTTCTCGCTTGATCTTCTCATACTGCTGCGCCAAAGTTTCATTGGAAAGATCTGCCAAGTCGCTGTCGTCCATCCAATTCACAGAGTACAAATCGCCCAAACATGACCCAATCGAGTGATTATGGGCTTTGTCGTAAGGTGGACAGAATGTAGCCCAAGACGATTCGTGTCAGTTAGCCGCAGTTGTTACGAAAATGTTATGATTCTTGAAGGGATTTGTAAACATGGAGCCAGCGTGACAAGCTACATGGATTTGCATCAGTCAGCGAACTTTGAGAGGTGGTAATGATTTACCTTCCATGTAGAGCACAAGCTCCTTGTATCTGTTATTGGTATACATTTGCAAAAGTGTACAGTGCAGTTGATGTGCGGTGAGTTTTCTGGTACGGGGAAATACAATGTACCCATTTGCGCCGTGGTCCACAAAATTGATGAAAACTCGATCCAGTTTGGTAGTTTCCAAAACCCGTTTTCCATTTGTTGCGGTTTTATTACCGAGTAACACATGAATGAAATTCTCAGGTGTGACTGTATCACCAGTATACTCTACATGGCACCCGTCGTATACATTCTTTGGTTCAATGATCTGAACCGTTGAGCTCGTGATAGTAGGACGATTGTATAGTGTACCAGGCAAAGGATTGTTGGGATCGTGTGCCACATCATCGTACATCATCAAAATAATATTTCTTTCCGGAATACCGTGGTCACGAACAACGTGGTAAGCGTGACATGCGTCTGATTGATGACGGTAAATCCAGTATCCACGCGATCCCACAACAATGACTGCCCAATGATCCGCAGTCACGTACGGTAGGCACAAAAAGATGAAGGCAAGTGCCTTGAATACGAACCTAACACTTTTCATTTGTTTACACAGTTGGCTGTCTAATTTGTCAGTAATGGATTTACAAAGTTTGCAGCTATTATTAGAGGTTGGTAAATTTCGACAAAAGACACAATAACTGTACAAGCACGTAGCGGTGTGTTTCTACGGTACACACAACTTCGAAGTGATTAGATCTCGGACCTCTAAGTGGCTGATGACGGCGACCTTGTAGCCATGTTGCTAATTAAACACCACTCTTGTCGAGCGCAATGCAGACTGCAGTGTTGTATATTAGAATGCATAGAGTATTCATGAGGTCATCTGGGAAAGCCCGTATCCGATCTACTTTTACGCTATTAAACATGGGCGGTTTGCTTACGGTAATGAATAGAGTGCATTTGGGCAAGATACGATAATGTTCTAACTGTTATCGTCGACTTGGCAATCTGTTTATTTTAAATGACATTACTACAGTGCCACTAGGGTTCATGGGAAATCCCTGAACTTTCTGTAATGCAATATGATTGGTCATTTCTCGAAGCAAAGCCAAACGAGAACGCTACTAACGCCTCTTTTGTGCCCGTATTCATTCTCTCGAAGCAATAGTGCCGTGTGACGTGCATTGGTCAGCTCGACACGTGCAACTTGTGTCGTCGTATCATAATCGTGTCGAAATTGAGCACCATAGAAGCATTTAACTCCTCCAGATTATCACCTTGCGATCCACGCATCGGATATCGCCGTAACACCGAAGAGACGTACTACACTTAACAATGCACACCAGCCGGTATTCCGACAAATGTCACACGGATCGCATTTTGCCTAATTTCACAACGCCTCCGAAGAAACGACCTTGGAAATCTAGGACTCCGCTAGGCGTTTCTAACCGAAAACAGTTTCCATTGATTCGATTCGCCAGGATATGGACATGGATTGCTTTGATCAGTGTCACTCCTTCGTCCGTGTTGAGTCAGGATTTGACCGACGAGAGGGAGCGTGATAGCGGCACAAATATAGGTCCCACCGACCCGTTTCTAGTATCGTACCAAAACGACGATTGCTCCAAATGTTGCCATGTCGGGGACGCTGTATCCATAGACACAACTTTGGTACCTTCATGTTGCGTACCAACAAGTTCCAATTTGTTCAACACTCCTAATGGAGAATGTAGTGGACTACCGTGTTGCAGTTATAGTGGACGACAAGCGCAAAACCATCAGACGTGGTTCCCGTGCATGAATTTCCCATCGTGTCGATTCAATTCATCTAAGCAGTCGTTTTGTGCTGGAAGTACCACTTGGTCGTACACCGAATTGGCTAATTTTGAGTGTAGTGACCCATGCTGTCACGAAGCCGCGTTGCGAACCAATATTTGGACCGGTGTCTCTTCGGCGTATCCTGGCCAAATCAATGCGACATTCTCGGTTATTATGAAACGGGACGATTACGTGACCTCTTTTTACGGCAATGATCCGTCGAAACGTCTTAAGCAGATTATGATTGCAAGTCCGATAGGATACAATTTTACAACTACTCGTCCCAATTGCACTGTGGAGGTGTATCTTAACGATACAAAACCTCTCCATGTAGCAGACCAATCCAATCCAAGCTTGACTGTGACACCGTGTTTTGTCACCTTGTACGCTAATAGTAGTGGTACAGGTGTCACGCGCATGTACCTCACCATCAACGTCCCACCAAAGCACCAACTCACATACGATCCACTGCGTCTCACATTTAATTATGTGAACACACCAACGGGACTTAATGCGTCGCAACTCAGCACGACTCGAGATGGTGATCAGAATACGCTTATTTATACGACCGATTCCAACCTCACACCAGTCCATTACATCTTTGACGATGAAAACGGTGGCGTATTCTCTTCGTTTCTTCGCGTGGATCCTCTTGAAGCTGCTTCCATCTCCAGCGCATCTTTTGTTCCAGAAAATATATATCCTGGAAACGCTGGTAATGCGTCCTTATCTTTCTACTCAAACGCGAGAATCCCAGCAAAAAGCACGATTTCTATCACGTTTGATCGACGATGGAAGTTTTCAGGCTCCGAGACTTGGTACATTGAGACAGGATGGGACACTACAAAAGTCGAGTACCCAATGAATGGTACCAATACCACAACGCGGAGTTTAGCCTCTACTATCGAGTCTTCCGATATCGACGTCCTTAGGGTACTGGCAGACACCAATGCTTCAGCCTACGGTAAAGCTAGCGTATCTCCAATCGAGAACTCTCGATACACAGCTTCTACAGGCCAATGGCAGCTCAAGGTCGCTCAAGCTATCGAGAAAGGCTGGGTGCTGTTGAGCGTGAGTCAAGTCCAGAATCCTTCCGTTTCGTACACAGGTCTGAACCAAATCATGCTGGGCGTTTATGATCCCAATGATCAGCTCGTAGTCGACGGTACAATCTCTTCGATTTCAGTTGATTCGATGACGGGCGCGAGTGCAAGCTCATATAGCTATGTTTCAATTGTCGTTCTTGTGGGCTCGTTACTTTTTTGCAGCGCTGTGATCCGATCGAATGGACTATCCTTCTCATTGGGCTCTATTTGGACGGATATAACAGCCGTTTGCACCGTTTTGGAGCTCTCTACTGCGATACTGAACAACATTTTCTGGACCATTGAACGCTCAAGTGCGTATTTTTACATATCACGCGTACAGCTATGCTTTACATTCACGATGCTGCTGGCTGTATCCTTCCATTGGGGCACGGTCTTGAGTCTTCGCCTTCGCAAATTACCGAAAAAGAAAGTCTGTTTCGCGTTTGTGCTCTTGAACGCGGGCTTTTACGGCTTCCAATTGGTTTTTCTGCTCGCTCACATTGACCTCATCGACCGTGTGTACGCATATGAAGAAGATCCTTCCTCATTGATGAATTTGCAGTGCAAAGGAGACGACGCACAGCTTCTTTCTAGCGCATTTTCAGATCTACCACGGTACCTCTGGAGCTGTTATGTCAATGACCAAGAGCAGTTTTTCCTCGTGTCCACCACCGTCACGTACGCTGTGTTTTTGGCACTCACAGTTGTGGTTATGGCTCTGGGCGTCATGGTTATGCGTAGAGGACGCTCATTACTTTGTCAGATGACAGGGCTGCACGAATTGGTTTTACGGAAAGCTCTTCGTCTCTATTACGCACTCATTGGCGTCGTCACACTCATTTATCTCCTTTCGTGGATTGTCCAGCTTTTAAGCAAAGATCCCATACCGTATCCCTGGTACTACATCTTTACTGTGTGGCTTCCGTACTCCATTCCGCCGTGCTGTCTTGTGTTCTTACAATGGAATTCTACTGCAAAATCGCTTCGAGAAGTCCCGAATGACTCATCATTTCCACAATGTCAATCGGAGATCACAGATGAAGAATATGAACAAGTGGAAACTCCGAGCTGTTCATTTGCATCTTCTTCATGGAGTGAAGGGAATACTTCCAAGTTGGTTGACGCACTTATTAAAGAGAATGAGGTTCGTGCAAGTGTCTCCATGCTACAACGTCAGAGCCAACGCGCTGCATCTATTCATACGTATGATGACAAGGGATCGATTATTACCCAAGAGCAAAATGGAGCCGATGTCACGCATTACATCAGCCTGTCACTCATTCTAGAAATCAATGAAGTCTTTGAGCAGGGCTGTTACATCGGCATCCAGCGGCTCGAATGGAATGCCGATACGAATCGATATCTATGGAAACAAATTAGTAACACAGACACTGTGCATTCTAGCAATATTGAGGTTGTTGGGCCTTTGGGGCGGCACGTGTACTCGTTCATGTCGGTTCCAAGAATTTCACTCGGTTATCTCGCTGAGGAGAAGCTTCGGCTTGTTGTGTATTCGGTCAAAGAGCTTCTATCCGCAATGGATCGACGCGATCCCTCAGTCATCACAGCGGAGGCTGTCATCGCTCGACTTCACTCTTCCAGTATCGATCAAAGCACCAACAACGCACTCGAACAAGCGGAACTTTGGCGTCATTTCACGACGACCGAAGATGGAGTTATTCATGAGACAGAAGACGAATTCGGATCACAAGCCGTTGATGAGCTATTCGAGGATGAATCAGACTATGAGGATGATGAAGTCTTGCAGGAAGAAAGGCCGGCGCTCGCATCTCAATGGACCGTCGTTGCTGAATTCGGGATTTCTATGGATCGGCTCGTGGAATATGGTTCACGAGGAGAACAAATGTCGCTGATTGCAGCCGAGCAATCATTTCGCACGATCCGAGAATCAAGTGTGGTAGCAACGCCCCCAAAGCTGCTCATTCATCCCGTAATGCCCCGATACAGCCAAACGGGAGGCGTTCAGGCTGCAGCGAATGCTGTGAATGGAATGCCGCTCTCGCAATCGATTAGTAGCCAATATCACATCCGAGAGCAGGGATTGCTGGTGGTTGAGGATTTAACTGAAGGGCGCTTTAACAACTTGATTCCACGTCAGGTGGTCGAGATCATTGTCCATCATCGTGCCAAATGCTTACTACAGGCACAGCAGGATCTCAGTCGAGTCGACAGCTACGATCGCGTTCGCGCAAAGACTTCAAGTCGCAATATATACGAGAACCTCATTGAGCAGATCCAGGATGATGGTGATCTGACTCGCTGCCGAGAATGGCTCTCACGAAGGCTGGAAGCACGCAAACAATATGTCAAGTTGTTGTATCAATTGCGTAAAGTGTACAAACGGCGCGATGAGAATCAGCAATATTTCAAACCGAGCACTGTGAAGAAGAATGGAACGCTTCGATTCTTACCGGTGAATCTTCATTTACACGAAATGTGGGTCGCGAAAGTGGATTCGCTGGCGAAATCTCGGCAATATGCTTCTCAATCGTCGTACATCAATCAGAATGCTGGAGACGATCGGTCAAAACCAAGCACAGTAGAGCGATCCGCCGTGTACGATACCGTGACGGTGGGTGCTATGGCCGCACATGTGTACAAATTTCGAGGAGGAGGTATCCTTGGCTTACAAGAACAGCGCACGAAAATGCAGGGAAGACAAGCTGATCAGCATTGTCAAAGCACACGCCAAGATCCGCTTTGGACGGAATCCCAGCAGAAAGCAGACGATTTGGAGTGGGAAATCCAGAAACGAATGGATGTTTGTTTCCCGCAAGCTATCGCTGCACTTGTTACTGCGTTCACCAGAAAGTTGGATTTCGCAGTCCAAGTATCGACGCAATCTATCGGAAGACGAATATTGGATCAATTTGAAAAAGTCGGCTTCCTCTTTGATGTCGAAAGTTTGCTTTCCACACACGGGAATGAAGCAGGGATGCTGGAAGATATGGCAGCGGCTGTGAATGAGCTCCGTAATGTTCAATTTGTACTTGTAGAAGAGCAGCATGAAGCTCTCAAAGGCTTGGATCAGCACAATGCACCGACTTCTCATCATGATCGACCTCTTACAATGCAAACGCAATTACATTCGTGTGAAGTCGCACCAGCTGCCAGCACAAGCAGCACGAATGCTGCTACCACTGCAACAACATCGGTCACCAACACCGCCACTACCAGTGATAGTCGCCATAGTTTCCATCCAGACTCGGAAGCCACATTTTATTCCGGAAACACTGACATCAATACCGATACTTGTTCGTCCATGCTGAACACTTTCTACGACCAAGCTGGTGTCACCCGTGTGGATGTATTCAGCAGCATTGAGAAAGCTTTGCAAAAGTATCCGAATCACCCGTTCTGGCAGGCTTCCAACGAAAATCGACACAGCTGTAGCAGTGACGACAGCAGTCGTAGTGGAAGTAATGGACAACGACGCTCAAATAATCGCACTGTCGAGTCTTTCGGGATCGATCGTGCGACGTCGATGCTGTCAAGTGGCCAAAAATTTCTCCATTCCTTTTTCCGCAAGAGTAAACAACTCCGAACTGGACCACGCGCACGGGAGGAAGGCGATTTCGGATGCATTCCAATGTCTCAAGTATGGAATCAGTTATTCCATCGGATTTTTCGGTATACGCACCTCGTGATTCGTGTGACATTGCGGACAGCACACGTTCCATTGAGTCGCTCGTTGTGTGATGGAGCAATGATACGAGTGTGCCCGGTGCTTTTCTCACAAGGCATCAATGAGAAACAGACCATTGCCAATAGTACAAAGCCATCAACACGACAGCTTCAGGATGTCATCAACACTGCCAGTTTGCGCTCTTTGCGATCGTATTGCGGGCGGTATAACAGCTTTTTCGCGCGTATGCAAGCCAGTGTGAACACACAGGCTGTTGATGGCATGCCGAGCCGCGAATTGATCGAGAAAACATTGGCGGAATTGGAGAATTTGATCTGTTTATCGCATCAAACGCGCAAGAAACGACCGGAAATACTGCAATTGAGCTCAGATTTAGTTCGATTGATAGGCGGTGGAAGAGTGACGTGCTGTAAGAGCGCGAAAGACCGGACGGGAATGTCGGTAACGCTGGAGCAAGGACGTATTCTCGTCGCGAATCATCAATTGCCAGAGTCTAAAAAGGCAGAGATTGTGGCGGTCATGCGGTCTGAAGGAGTGCGAATTGAGAATTGCTGGAAGAATACTGGAAGAAGAATGTATGCGTTCAATGCTATCCAACGCTCGTTACTTCCGGAGGAATATCGATGTCCGCCGCAAACTGGCGGAAGTAATCTTTCCTGATTGTGCATTGGTGTTCAAAGTGATGTTCAATAAATTATACAAGTACAATTGCGATCCTTGTCTATTACTGGATGTACGAGATTACTGTTTATATTCCTTGACAGAGTTTATTTAAAATCCGAGTGCTTGATTCCGTGCCGTATTTTCTCAATATGATGACCCGTCTAGATTGAGAAAGTGTGCTGCCGCTATTCAGACGACTCAATATGGCCTCATTTCCAGACTTTCAGGCAACTTGAACAGCTAACAGGCTTTACCGTACCAACCTTCTACTGACAATGCGCATCTCCTTTCTCGTCGCTATACTATCCGCTGCTCAGGTCACTTCATTCGGCCAACAGGACAACCGCAACAATTCGCTGAATGCTTCTCAAAGCAATTTCTCCTCAACCGGGTTTGGCACTCAAACTTTCAGGAATTCCAACGTGGAGAACAACACTGAGATGGCCAAGGCTTCCAATGGCGCCGGGTACTCCGGCAACAATGGTGCGTACTCCAACAACAATGATGAGGTTTCCAAAAAGAATGGCGAGGACGCAAACAAAGATGATGAGGTTTCCAAAAAGAATGGTGATGGAAAGACCGAGGTATACAATGTTGAAGGTTCCGACAAAAAAAGTGGTGAGGATTCCTGGAAGGCTGATGATGGAAACGCCAAGATGTACAATCGCGAAGACGCTAAGAAATCGAATGACTCATCCAATGTGTACGAAGTTTCAAATGCAAACAAGAGCACTCCCATTACATTTGAGCCGGTAGAGGATTTCAATATGAACCTTCGCGACGATGCGGACCGCACTTCTTAATCCATCGACAGCATTGTATCTGAGAAACGATATCATGATTGTTTTGTAGTCTTTTTCTGTGTGTCTTGTGACGTTAAAATCCAAAGAATATCAGTCGATTGTTATGTTGCTCATTTTCTTGCCTTTAAAGCCTTCAGAACACCGCGATACTCGTTTGAGGTCGTTTGACGCTCAGCAAAATTCTAAAGGAGGGGCTTCTACGACCCCATAGCGATTAAATTCCTGAAAGTAGCTTGTCAGGGTATCTGAGTACTCCCGAAGAGATGTTGGAGCGTACACTTGCAAGTAATCCGGATACTTGAAATGAGACGCTAGTCTTTTCAGCTCTCGCAAGTAGCTCACATGCTCGGTTGGTAAATATCGAAGATAGTATGGAGGTTGGCGACACAAAGCACGATTCAACCTGCTAACCTCTTGTTTGCCACATCCCATTTTAGCTCCGGGAAGACCTTCATTAACAGAGTTTATCTTGAATGAAGCTTCTGAATGTGTATGGAGCTTATCAAAAGACAACGCTCGAATCTGGATAGCTTCTTGTTCCTGTTGGAATTGCTGATTCCGTTCGTGGGCCCTTCTTCGCTCGTCACAGCAGATTTTCGCAATGCAAGCATCAAAAGCCCGCCAGAACGCTTGTTCTCTCCGCAGCCACTTCATATCGCACTTTGTCCACGATTGTTTGAGACTTTTCTTGCTTAGTAATTCTTGTATTTCAGGTGGACTGCTCGTTATAGTCGAATCATCCGCAGAGTCTGAAACGCTGTCATCATAGCAGGATGTAACGTTGATGTCCCCGTCGAGCCGAGTGTCAAATGGGAGAGGATACTGATTGCCAAAGCTAGAAAGATCATCGTGACCCTTACGGACGAGAAGATAGTCTGTCGATGATTTCAATGCTGTGCGTGATACTCTAGCCACCCGAAAAACCAACAAATGGTGATAGTAGCGTCGAACTTCAAAATTCCAGTGCAAAAAAAGGTTCATGTGACGCTGTATTAGTATCTTGAGAGTCTGCTGGCGTAGCGTGTCTTCAAAGTAATCCATCCGGCGATACAGGAACAATAATACCCGCTTGAGGATCTCAAAATTCTCACTTGAAACCAGACGACGCATCGCATAAACAAATTTAAGTCCTTGGAACGATGTTGGCATTCGCCAAAAGGAAGTAGAAATCTTGTATGACGGATACTTTCGAGGTGTCGCAGCGGCACTGAACCATTTCTCCAAGTTGGAAAGACACTGACTGACACTCTTGATATTGTAAGCATTTGTGCATTCTAGCAACGCTAGGACGCATGGATCCAATAAACACGGGTTCACTCGAAGCCAGTGATGCACTTGATCCAATACTGTTGAAATGCCACGACGAGATAACGCGAAGAAAGGCGAGACGCATGGAGGTTCAGCGACAAAAGCTTTCAGGTCCTCTTCGTAATTTCGACATGTCATTTGCCACTGTTCCCATGCTGCCTCTCGAACGAGTAAAAGCAAAGTCTTGACTAGAATCGTGTACCCTGGAAGAGCTGTCCAAGGAATTGGTCGAGATGCTGACGGATATTTCGCGCTGTAAGACGAAATGGCAAGATGCTCTATATAAGATGACATAAAGCATGCAAAAAACTCTCCATCGTGTGTAATCTTGTCCAGCCAGCCCGGAAAATCTTGAGCCTGCAAAGGAGAGATGGAGAATAACTCTACGTCCGACCTTGAAGTCGAATAAGGTTTGTACATAGTCCACCCAAATAGTGCTGGAAACTCCTGTTCCCATGATTTTGATGCGAGTGGATCAAGAATAGAAGTAGGCGTGTTGTACACAATCCTCTCCTGTCTAGATGCTTTTCGTGGAGAAAGTGAACGCTTTCGTGTCCCAACATTTAGAAATTTAAAAGTGTCGGAAGAATGGACATATGATAAGGTTTCTTCATCCATGCTTGCACATTTGCGTAGTTTGTTTATATCATAAGCGTTGCTGCTCGGAATGTATGTGTCGTTGTTTTCGTCTACACCTTCCAGATCTCTTCGTTTCGTTTTCCTGGAGCGGCCACACTTCTGAACATTTTCAGGACAGCCATTCCATACTTGTAGAAACTTTTTCAGATCATTGCAATTATTGCCTGATGAGTGACGACGTCGAGATAATTTCGTGCCTTGCGAAGTACTGCTAGCGTCCCGTACATCCAGAGACCAATCCTTTTGTTCAACAGCGAGTAATATATGCTCTAGAATCATCATTTGCACTGGCGGAATTCGTACAAAAGCAACCGCAATGATTTTAGAGAAAAAGTGAGCTTCTGTGATTGACATCCACTTTCGACTGGGTCGCTTATGTTGCTTGACACGTTCAATAATTTCAACAACGTGGTGAAATGTTGCAACAAGCGACCAGCGATACGCGTCAATATCGGTTTCCATGGTCTCATCTTTTGAAACTGGACCTGTGAGGTCCTTTCTTTTTGTCTTCAGAGACTGATCGCGAGAGTTTGCAGTTCCATTCTCGCTGATTTCTCCCCCTGATTGATTCGCCGCATGGATATCGCGATGATCATCAATTATGTGTCCATCTTGAAATGAAGATTTTTTATACTGTGAGCCATTTTGTTGCTTGCGATGATCCAAAAGGTCCTCGATTTGATATTCTTGACAGGGTGGATGAAATTCACACCTTTCGGCAAGATGACCGATCAATTCATAATACAGGTAGACAATGTCTTCTCTACCCTGTTCATAGAGCCTAAGCGTGCAACGATTTAGCTGATCTAGAGCGAAATTCCAGCAGTCAAGGAGAGCTCGGCGACAATTCTTAAGCAACTCAAGCCGCTCAGTTCCGTTTGTTCTAATTCTGTTCGACGTAGAAGTCTTGGCAGTATCTTCATGCTTACGACCAGAGGATACAATACCACAGCGGTAGTATCGATATATTTGCAGTTGAATGTCACGTGTTCCCATCTGCTTCAAGGATTCTAGAAGTGCATGCATTTGTGCACTTGGAATGTGAAAATTCATTTCCTGATCAACCGCATTTGAGTCTGTTTGGATATTTGAAGTATTCGTGGTTGTAAGTGGTGCACCCGCACTTGTGATCAAACATGTCGTTCGTAAAGCCTCTCGAATCAATTTTGAAAGTTTAAATAATACCACATCCCACCTCGAAGATCGATCTGCAGAATCAGTGGTGAAATGATGACCACTTTTGAATGCTGAAGAAAACACACTCGATACAGGAAGCGATTTGCTTTCAGTTTTCGCGGACCATGATTGCATGGTCGATGTTGGATCTCTCGATAGTGTACCTGAGAAATTCAGCTTACTTGTTCCATCTAAATGTGTACAATTACTTATAGGATTCAAGGATTTTGTGCTTGAGTGGTTGATATCTAATTTGCCGTGGGATCTTATTTTCTTCGACCTTTGAGCTTCACGCTGCGAACTTAAGGTTGATAAAGCCACACTTGATGAATTCACCATAGATCCCTCAATGATATTTTCGGGCCCCGTGCCACCCTTTTCATTTTTCTGGTCACTTCTAGATTGAGACTGTTCGCCTTTGTCGTCATTATTGTCCTGAATTGCGGGCTTTGCTGGTACAGATAGAGTAAAAGTCCGAAAAAATTCCTTGATCTTGTCCACCATCCTCCCCAATGCAAAATAGTAACTTTACCTGCAAGGTTAACAGATTGAAACTGTTTTGGTCCGTTTTTCCAAGTTCAAGATCAAAAATAGCGCTGAAAAAAGCGCTCATCTCACTAAACAGCAATTAGTTACATCAATTTTTCAGTCACGTATTACAAATCCTCCGCAGGGCTGTCTCTGATGCCAAAGACAGTATGCCCAATTTAAGTACGGTGATATTACCGCCGGTAGGAATCTGCCACTTTATGGCCAATCATTTCTCTGATCGGCAATGTCGTCCGGAGGTTCGCTAAATCGGAGAGTTCGCCATCGAACCACGACGGAAGGGAAGTCGACGTATTTCCAAAAGTATGTGACCCACGAAGGATCGGAAAAGTTGCTTACATACGAGTATCATGGCGGCGACAACTCGCTCATTTACAAGCATTTGCTCACACCAATGAATAATAAACTGGTGGAATATTTGCCTATGTGGCTTGCACCCAATGTTGTGAGTACAATAGTTTAGGTTTTATCGCACAGAGAGATCATATATTTCTGAATTAGATTACATTGACGGGACTACTTCTGGTTGCATTTACGCATGCTTGTTTCATCTTTTACTGCCCAACACTTGTTGGAGAGGCACCTTCATGGCTATATTTTGCTTCTTGCTCAGCCCTTTTTGCGTATCAGGTGATGTGGTGATGATGCAAATTGCTCTAGCTAATGATTTCGATAGACGCTTGACAACTTGGATGGGAAGCAAGCTCGGCGGACAAAAACGTCGTCCCCTCTTGGATTGCTGTTTGATCATGGCTGCGATGCTTTGAATATGTCCGTTGGAACACTCACAATGGCGTGCGTGTTGCAGCTTGGGGCAACGTGGAAAGCGTTGGTCTTTGTTCTGAGCGGTCATCTACTCTTCATTACCGCAACTTGGGAAGAGTAAGCTACTTTTTCGTACAATGAACTGATAGTTTCATTGATTTCTGCGATAAGATATTATTGCGGATCTCTTCAATTGCCGGCAATCAACGGGCCGACTGAAGGCATCCTCATCGCTATTGTGCTTCAATTTATCACTGGGATCTTTGGTCCTGGTTTCTGGATTCAAGAATGGTTTATGGGTTTTCAAAATAATACTCTTTTTTTGTTCACCGTCATTGGCACTACAGTCATGACTTTGATGATCAAGTAATTGATTGTCCACTGTTGACCCGAGAACTCGGCATGTGACTCATTATTGTATCCTTGTATTCTTCTAGTGCGAAGAATGTGCTACACGCAGTGCAGTCACGCAATGATTCGATTCTTGTCGCCATCACTCGTCTGGGTCCATTCATCATAACCAATGGAATGGGTGTTTTGTGGGCATTGTTTTCACCTAGCAAGATCTTCGAACATTATCCCCGTCTTTTTCTTTGGATGCTGGGACTTTTGAGCAATAAACTTGTTGTAAGTGCAATATCTTCTTTCATATGCCTAATATGATTCACTGTGCTTCTGATCATATGTAGCTACATTTAATGTTGGCTCATTTGTGCGGGGAAGAATATCGTCCATTCCGCAAAACACTCGTCCCGATTTTCTTCGTTGCTGCACATTGCGCATTTAGCGTACTGCAAGGTTTCCACGAGGTCATCAACGAAGCGCTTTTCATCAAAGAGTTTTTCTTTCTGTCGTTGATCTCTTATGTACACATTGTTATCTCTGTGATATATGAAGTGAAGAATGTGCTCGGCATTCCAGTTTTTACCATCCCAATCGATTCAATAGATGAAGATGATAATTCCAATCATGTTAAAGTTGAATAAAATGTCGCCAAGATTGAGCATATAAGTACCAAGTCAGTGTGAGAGTCACAAATTTCGGTGTAAATGAACCAGATCAAGAAACCGGCAATGCTTTGCTCGATTAAATAGCTTTTTGCTGCCTCGATCTTTCATCCTTGGAGTGAGCTAACCTTGCAGGACTTCGATTGATCATTTTGAAACAAAGAAATTTTCCAACTGAAGTAATTCGATGTAAGGGTGGGAAGCAATAAGTGCTTTATCGAAACCCAGTTTTGTTACAGTTTACTAGATCACTATATTACTTGTGTCACTCCTCTTGGTAGTTGCTCGATCTCTTTGTTACCTGGATAGGCTTTGACGAGATCTGACGTCATACTAAGCTCACGCTTCTATCCATCAGACTGTATATCAAAAGCTGTGATATCAATGACGTTTTCAGGGCATCTGCCGGGGGGGGGCTTTCTGTATCTAGTTCCTCTGGTGGATAGAGACATTAAGGAGACGCACAGGACTAGTCATAAAATTCAACATGCCCAGAGGGCTTTTATGGACAGCAAACATTTCACGCTGGATATTGCCTGGTGATTTAAAGAATGGTATGAGAGACTTGTTGCTGAGCCTTGGAGTGATGGAGCTATTGGGATACAGCCCTAGACAGCTAAATTTTTAAAAGCAACGGAGGAAAGTTCAGTTTTTAATCTTAGTGAGGAAGGCTCGGATAGTGAGCGATGCGTTCCGGTGAGCAAGAATCAAAAAGAGTGGGCTTCAGCGGTCCACGACGACGAATTCACGAGTACCGTCATAGAAAAAAGCTACTGAAAGAAGGGGATATGTGTTTCCCGTTGTTCGTGAAAAAAAAGCAAGACGATTCGAGTAGGTTCCATCAAGTGCTAATTGAAAAGCTTAACGAAATCGAAATACCTGGCAGCAACGACTGGACAAATGACCATGTTGGAATTAGTAATGGAGCATTTGCATGAAGGTATTGGCAATTTTTCGTCGAAGTGTCCTGCCACGAACACTTCTCATTTTTGACGGCTTTTGGCGTGTACGCACCGACAAGAGTCCTAATGGGAGGCAGCGACAGTGTGGCCTATTGTCAAAGAATGGTCCAGGAAATGTTTCTCGGACAACAATACAATGGACTTCTGATCCGGTTGAACGATTTGCTAGGTTATGCCAGCAACAGGACCGAACTGATGAAAAGGCTAGAGGTGGTGCTAAGCATATGCGAGAAGAAAGGGTTTACAGCTCAATCCTAAAAAATGCGACTTTAAGAAGTCTGAACTCATATGGTGTAGAAAACTACTTTCCTGAGGCGGGGTTCGCCACAACCCTGAACGATTGAGAGCATTAGAATATCAATCATGTCCGTTGAACAGAGGAGCACTCCAGCAGCTTTTTTTGCAATGAACGGGATGCGGACATCAATCCCATGCTTTAACCGAGTCGTGCAACCATTCATAGATGCCATTGAGAAAGTATTCGCAGTCTCGGGTGGCCGATAGATGACAAAATTGTCATAAGTGGCGCTTCCGATTGAGATATTGGGTGCGGTCCAATAATCTGTATGATACTTAGCGAAGAACGCATTTGTGTCGACACTGACATGGAGTCAGCCGGATCCTGACAAGAATTTTATCGCATGCATTGATGCTAGCGAACTGCATTGGGGCGCGGTGATAAAACAGGTTCTAAGAGGGCAAAAGGCACACGCAGTCAAAGACTGCGATCACTCACCTTTATTTTTTGAGTGGAACGTTTAGTGGGAAGTAAAGCGCTGGGAAATTGTCGACAAAGAGGCATTAGCAATCATCGAAACCTATCACCGTGCCGATTGTCTACTACACCGACCATGTGGAATTGACCTGTAGATCGATCACAGAAAGATTCGTTCCACCTTTGATCCAAACAGTGTCTTGTCAACGGTACCGAATTGCACGGCAGATAAATTACTGTGATAGGCGCTGTTGTTCATGGGATACGACTACCGGATTCACGACATCGTCGGGGCAACAAGGGCCCACTGTCGCGCTGGGGATGCTCGTTGCCAACCGTATGGGCGATAATGCGGCTACAACCCCCAAGTCACCAGCATTAGATGAGAATTGCGTGTGGCCTACAGAAAGAGAGATCCGGATTACACAACAGAGGGCGAAATCAAGCGCTTGGAAAGATCAAGCAACGCCTGGCGAACAGGGTATCTACCTTAACGAAACTTCAAAGATATGGATTCCACTGGAAGAGGCTGGCCTTTGCCTGCGATTTGCATCGTAGCGCACTTTGGAGTCGGTGGACATCGCGGAATCGATGCCACCTTGACAGCAATGAAGAAAAAATTTTGGTGGCCAGGGATCAGTAGCAACGTGAAGACTGCTGGCATTGTGCTAGTACCGCGTCTAATCAATTCGACGACCTTTTGGCGAATCCTGGGATGCTGAGAAACCGAATGAAGTGATTCATTTCGATTGTGCTCATCATAAAGGATGATGTATCGAAGTATGCCTGGGTTGTCCTCCGCGGAATCAGCCGATTAGTCGATTGCCGTGGATGTACTGCTCGCGTGATTTGCAGCGTTAGGCGTCTGCAAGCGTTGAGTGTTCGATCAAAATACGCATTTCAAGTGTGTTATCATAGAGAGATTGGTCTACCGCCACTACGAGAGTGCGGGTGACAACAACGTGATATAATCAGATTTGGGATAAAGCAGACATGAAACAATGACATGTCGAACGTGGATCATCAACGGACAATACTCAAGTGCCACATGTGGCTAATAAACATGCTTGGATCGTCACCCATACAGCATCAATGCACTGCAAAAGGAAGCTCGTGATTTTTATTTTCTTGAAGTGAAAGGTCGAGTGTTCTAGGCTCTACTGGGTCCTTCCCCCATCATATTTGATCGGAATCGATTTTGGCCGCTATGTATTTTTTCCTTCTGATGCGGCACGTACTTGGTGTAGTACATGATGAGAGGGTATTGGTCGCAATGAATGAATGTTGAAATGCTCGAATTTGTGCCATTTTTCTTTCCAATCCTTCGCCATGCATTCACACCCCAGCGCTTCTTTTTGTGGTTCGATCATCCAGGCATACGCGTTCGTGATTGATAGCAGAATTATCTCATGCATAAGAGTAAGGCATACCAAGCACTCTGTCGTACCATATTTGATAACCACTGCATTGACAAACCGACCAGAATTGGTCGATAGGCTTGTAGCATCGGAAGTTTTGTGCAAAGAAATACTTGTACTCCGGTGCCTCTGTGGCCTTAACCGGTTCATGGCTCCCCTAACAAGGGACTTCCCAAAAGTCCAGCGATTCTCTTGTTCGTACTTCTCAAGGTTGACTGATGCTTCGTGCTCACACATTTCGTCAGGGAGGAAAACGAACCTACCGCAGGCTGGATGGGTGGCACTGGTAATGCAGTTCGCAAGATTTGTCGCCTGATCGGCGTGTAAGGTTATGAGGGATGCAGCTTCATGGAGCTTTGCTGCATGTTGGATTTTTGATTTAAGGCATGAGCGGCAAATTTGGGATCGATAGTGAGCCAATACACGCTCGGTGGGATAATTTGGAATCTCCTTCATCCCAGCCGACGATGGAATATAGGCAGAGATTTGGTCTGGAAATGGTGACGTATCAAACTTTCTGTAATAGTCGCTGCTGTAACACTCCTCCATCGGTCGTTTCTCGAGCGTAGGATACTCCTCCAGGCAAAAACGCCGCTTAGATAGCTTTCCATCGATGGCCTCATCAGATCTTGAATACTCAAATATTAATAAACCTTGTATCGTCTGTGTACACTTCCTTTTAGATGTCCTCCTAAGCATGACATGCAACGTAGCATCTCATCGTAGGCAATTGGATCAGTTTGAGCTGACGTAGTTTTGCCGCAGAATAAACGAACTTCTGACTGAAGTTTATGTTGTCCATGTTCATTTGGTACCATGACTCCATTATCAATATCCAAAGACTGATCTACGTTCGTCGTCTTCGATCGATCATACCTGGAAGCTCCAATATTATGGATAGCATCACATAAATTATCAGGGTACACGTCATGATCGAAACTGTCGCAAGCGCCGACTGCGACGCAACTTTCGCCAATCTGCTTTTTGCTTTTCGACGATAGGAATACATAAACGAAATAACTCAGTTCTTCACTCACGAACAGAAACTGGGCAATGCCTTTCGAATTGCTTGCTTGTCTCGGCAGTTGGCCGAGGCCGTCTCTTGTTGATGAGCCAGGCACATAAGCATCTCATCGGATTGGTCGGTTTTATACGTGTTTACATATTGCGATGTTTGCTCAAGTCTGTTACTTGTAGAGCCAGCCAACGATGCATCGGGCATACCCACTGAATGCTGAAGACGGACACGACAGATATAAACGTAATTGCAGTGGAAATGTGCCTGGTCAAGCCCCTGACTCGAAGACCGGACGGTAAAAATTGCTTCTGATGAGGTATAGGTGTCCAACAGTATACTATCGACTCCTGCTCGATCAATCATGCAATCCTGACATGTTCTGTACTGCTCAACTATTGATTGCTCTTCGCCATCATGAGGGTCTTTAGTGAGACGGAATTTCATTTGGTACGTCGTACCATGACATGCATGCCAGAAACATGCTAATGGCAATACGTAACTAATTGTAAGCGGTAGAAACCGCATAGCGCAAATTTGGTAATGAGCAAAGTTTAGAAAAGCACACGACTGATATATTGTTCTGCACAGGATCCCTGAGACATTTTAGGCAACTCTGACATCCAGTAGACATTCGATATTTTGCAGGGATTATAATATCCAATCATTCGCTTTGATGCATCCTGTAGCACAACTCTACATTACGGGTAAAAGGTACTGTAGGCTGCTCAATGAAATACTTTCTAGAGAAACAGAAAAACTACAGTAGCTTATTGAATCATTTGTATTAACTTAGCATGTAATATGCTTGATAAATGGTAAGCTTTGATTTTGATCCATACTTCTGTAAGCGGTCTTTTTAGAATCCATTATCAGCTTCATCCCATAGCTTTTCACATCATGCTTATGTGATATGTTTGGGGATTTTCGGAAGCGAAATTTCGTCCGTAACGATAATTCCCATAACCGGAGCTGAGTCGAACTCTCCTTTCGTAGCTACTCATTTGATTTGCGAATATGAGAAAAAGTAGTGGTGCAATTTTTAGAAACAATTTATCTGTTACCAAGGGCTGCAAATGTCAAAAAGGCGTTCGATTATATCGAATTTGGTGATTTCTATCATAATATTTGAGACATTCACGTTGCACGGATTTTATCAATTCCAGCAGGATTCCCGAGCTGGGTAGCAGGTCTACCCCTAGATAGCCTCACGTTATCGAATGGTTGTGTGTCACATACACATTGTTTCAATTTTGCCTGCATTGTGCTTAATGTGCGAATGCCCGCGATCCCAGCGAAGTTACGCATGTGTACGTCATAGTTTGTGTTAAGAGCCGATACCTGGCGAAGACAAGATGTATGCAAACGATCAAGCACAGGAAGTATTTTCTTCGACAACTCGATTTGAAGTATCCTGTACCAACCAAAGTTCGACTTTTGCCCTGACTTCTGATTATGACGACATCCTTCTTCAGGATGTGTGTAGCAAAAATATCAGCGAACGAAAAAAAGCTGTAGCTCGGAATTCAGACAGGATGGTGTATATCTAAAACGAAAGAATCCCGATTCTGCCCAGCCAAACCTCAGTAATATTGAAAGTTCTACCTTGAGATAGTAAGTATTTGGGCCTATTCACGATCTATGATGCTCGAAACCGGTCCCATGCCACTTTAACTCATGAAGGATCTCGCCGCTGCGAAGATATATCATCCTATCGATTGGCGACATTAGAGGATCAATTATAGTCAAAGGGCGACTTACGCAGAAGAATTTCAAATGGGACACCAAAAGCGCCCCATTGCGTACGAGAATGATTTTCGACGCAGCGAAGCGACCGTGCAGTATCAGAGCTGATGCTGATTCGGATGAATCGATCCACCGACGCATATGCAAAGATGATGTGAAGTGGCAATTTGTACTGTAATTCAAGCTGTTTCATTTTGTGCTAGTGGTACAAAGACATTTGGTCGCTCATTCTAAACTCTGTCAAACCACACACTGAGTCACATAGCGTCATTCGTATCCCTACTATTCTGTGATGCATAGGTGCTTGGCGAATTGACACAGCTTACTCGCGAACAAACTGTTTGCACCTCATGCTGATCACATGCGTTAAGTATGCCAGACGGAGTATTATCTTTTTATTTGCGTGCATAAGCGTTTGGTATTTCTCACAACCTTGATACTCACGAACATGCTGAGTCACCGCAGACGATGGTACACTTGAGAAATATCAGATTTCGTTAAGTCAAAACGTCGCACTCGTTGCAATGCTCTTATAACTCTGAAGTTCTGCAGTCTGGAGGCAGTAATGATGCAAATAATTATAATGCGAAACGCTTCAAATCAGCGGGCCGATTTGACTCAGGAACGAGTGTAATTATTTCGCCTTGTTTCTCTACTCCGCCGCATACGTCATCACTGCAAACTCGCAAAGCCTGGTGCGAGGCATGTTTGTAATTAATTTCAGAGAAGTAAATGACACTTGCTCTAGTTATGACGCCGAGGCAATTGCACAAATCACTTTGCTTGGCGTGATATAATTCTAGCTAGTTAAAGAGTTGGCTTGCTTTAGCTGATGCGTTAAAGCCATTTAGAAGTGAAAGAATGGGATCAAAGTGCATCGAGACTTGTGAATTCTTGCCTGAGCCTTAGCCTTATGGGCAACACCTCAGTTAAATCATCCAAGATTTTTCAATAGAGGACATAGAGGAGTGTCGGCAGCATAACAAGGCTTAGTGACGTTTAGTGATAATATATCCTCGTCTTAGTGAATAGCTTCCAGCTGAGGGCATTATACATCACAACGGCGACATATCCCACGAACGTAAGGCAGCGAACTCTGATCAAACGCATCATTGCAGCACAATCAAGCGCTGCAGCGATCCATTTCCTGTGCATCGTATTTGTCCCTAAATTGTGCGCATAATGTGTACTTAGTGGTAATGTTCGCTTATGATGCATCCAAGTACTGTAGTCATTTAGGGAAGGATTGCCTCGATTAATCAAGCTTTTATGACAATGAGTTGCTGTGAAGCTAGATTGCCCTCACAGTGCCGATATATTCCTGTTATTTTAGTGTATACTTTGATACTATGGCTTTATGGGTCGTTCATAATTTACTCTCAAACAGTCCTCCTCAAAAGGGCTGACATACAAGAGCTTGCAGCGTTCCACATCACTTTTGGATTGCTAATATGGTCTTTGCTACAATGCATAATGTCCACAGATTCCTTCTTGCGGTTACCCAATGCATCCGAGCATTGTCTTCATGATACTTCGAGAGTGCTGGAAGCGAAATACAACGGAGAGCGACGATATTGTCGCAAATGTAAAGCATCAAAACCCGATCGCACGCATCACTGCAGCACTTGTAGATGCTGCATTTTGAAAATGGACCATCACTGTATATACATCAATAAGTACGTGGTAAAAAGGGATAGAGTTTGCTTGGTTGCTGATCTTGACGGCAGGTGCATTGGATTTTATAATTACAAGTTTTTTCTGCAGTTTCTTGGATGGAGTGCAGTGACTTGCTTGCAACATAGCTATCTTAACTTTCGATATATGTTTCATGAGCGACTCCAGGAGCTGCTACTGATGCTTTACTGGAAGAACATTGATGTGTTTTCCACGTCTTACCAGGTGAGCCAAATATGCTGCAAAGTAGCACGATAAATCATTTCGTTGATGGTTTGTGGGAAGATTGTAGTTTCTTCTCTGATTAGTACATGCTTGGGTATTGCGTTGGCTATATTCTGGATGGTTCATTTATATTTCATCTCTGTGAACATGACTACGCTAGAGTATTGCGAGAAGCGAAGAGATGGAGACTGCATCAATTATTATGATCTTGGTATAGTTCAAAACTTAGAGCAGGTGCTGGGAACATTGCATGAGTTTCCGTATTGGTTCTTTCCACTACAGAGTCCAAGTGTGATGAAGCGCGGACCTAGCGAATTCCCAGCCAATGTGATGTACCATAATTTGGAGGCAAAAAAATCATCGTGAAGATTTGTTGATCATGCGACTTCTATATTAATAGCTTAGTGACTTTCTTAATCATTCTGTGCAATCACGGTCTACTTCAGGTTCACATAACCGTGACCTGATTGGCTGGACCGATGCTGGTTAAACGGTTCGCAGCGAAGTTGTAGCTGCGAAATTCTATCTGCCTGCGTTCTTCCAAGGTAATCTGATAGTGTGCGAGATACGCTGTGCTATCGAGTAATGCCTCACTAACATATGCGCATGTTTTCTCTTACCTTTTCAGATGGTGCAAGTTACCCCTGTAGTTCGACACAAAATCGTCAAGAAGAAAGTGACCAAATTTAAACGACATCAGTCGGATAACTTCATCCGCGTGCCAGTGAGTGTTTGACTATTGGAATTTCAATTCAAATGTAATTGACGTTTGTGATCTAGACTTCATGGCGTCGCCCGAAAGGTATTGATGGTCGTGTCCGTCGAAAGTTCAAGGGTGCAATTCGCATGCCAAACATTGGTTACGGATCTAACAAGAAGACTCGTCATGTGCTACCCAACGGATTCAAAAAGTTTTTGGTGAAGAACACTGCCGAGCTCGAGTTGTTGCTCATGCACAACCGAACGTACTGCGCGGAGATTGCTCACAACGTATCTGGACGCAAGCGGACTGAGATAATCCAACGGGCAGAGCAACTCAATATTCGAGTCACCAACCCAAACGCTCGTGTTCGTGCTGAAGAGAACGAATAGGCGATAAGAGTCACTCAAATATTAGTACTCAGCATTTCACTTCGGGTCAGATAGGCTTCATCTGTTAAAGTGTTAGAATAAGAGCAGAATTGGCGCAACCTTTGTAGTTCCTTTTCAGTTAAATCAAGTACCGTACTTGCTTCATTAAGCGACTCCAGCACGTATACAGTTCCGAATCGTGATTGGTGACAATCAGCGCAAGATGATCATGCAGCCATCCGCGTTTAAGTTGACGACATTCGTTAGCCGCTACAGAATGGCATCTAACTATCGACGATTTTCTGATTCGCATTATAAAAAGCTACGAGAGAGAATGCAGAAAGAAACTAGAGAAAAAAATCGACGGGCTTTGATATACTTGACAGGATTTGCGATCTCGTGGTTGGGAATTTCGTATGCTGCTGTTCCGCTGTACAAAGTGTTTTGTCAAATGACGGGATTTGGAGGTACAACGCAACGGCCAACTGCAGAGAAAATGGAGAAACTCACACCGCGTGAGGGAGCCAAACCGATTAAAATCACATTTGATGCAGGTGTGAGTAGCGTTTTGGAATGGAGCTTTCGTCCGCAGCAACGTGATGTTGTGGTAATTCCTGGTGAAACTGCTCTGGCATTCTATACTGCGAAAAACAAAACGGAGAAACCTATCACAGGTGTTGCAACGTACAATGTATATCCTCCCCAGGCTGGTGTTTACTTCAACAAAATTCAATGCTTTTGTTTTGATGAACAAAGACTAAGCGCGAAAGAAGAGATTGATATGCCTGTGCTCTTCTTCATAGATCCCGAGATATGCGATGACCCCTCATTGGCAAACATTAGCAACATCACGTTGTCGTATACATTTTTCAAGACGGACGATGTCGTAGAATAAGACCTAGAAAACATGTTGCCTTGTAATCAGAATGCATTCAGATTCGCGATTTTCTTGTAAATTTTGATTGGATCAATCCGCCCAATCCATTTCCCGGATATGATGAACATTCCAACCGACGCGCATGGATATCCGCGAGCACATATCAATTTTTTCTCGCGAGCTTCCTCTATGCTTTTCTCTATCTTCGGACTGTATTCAAATGAGAGTGCAAAGCTCGATGAGATCCAGGAGGCGTTCCTCCAGACAAGAAAGACGAATGTGTTAGAAAATTCACACTCGATGGAATTCTCGAAATGGGAACTGTTTAAACAAACTATTTTAGCAAAGTTGGTTTGCTGGGATACAAATGTCGTCTTAGAAATTCATCAAGTGGAACCAAGTCTGAACGAGCA
Source organism: Albugo laibachii (assembly GCA_902706625.1). Lineage (NCBI taxonomy): Eukaryota > Oomycota > Peronosporomycetes > Albuginales > Albuginaceae > Albugo > Albugo laibachii. Next base: position 4,696 of record CACSLJ010000298.1, on the reverse strand, counting down.
AGAGTATGACAAACGCGCAGAATTAAACTCGGCTGCGGGTTGTTTGGCAAATGAGTTTATGCAATGGCGAGAGCGGATCAGCTCCACTCAAATTGATGAGAATTGTGCGAATAGTTCAGATGATTTGACTTCAGTTGCAACTACACAAAGCGATTCCCCAGAGAAGAAGTCTGATTTGGTGCATAGTGTGCGCCCCAAAACTCTTCATTTGTTAAATATTTGTGCTAATGAAAAAGAGCTGCGAGCTCTGAAAAAAATTCATGCACCTCCGCCACTCAAATGCAAGAAAAATCGATCAAAAAAGATCAAGCTTGAACTTCGAAGTATAGTTTGTTTTATGGGTGTGGTCGATAGAAATCGCCGACATCTCTCGATGTACACAAAACTGGTAACAAAAAAGCGAAAACGGGAAGGATCTGGTATGATGGATGAGGAATCCCAGGACAATATGCAGTCTGCTCTGGCTAGTAAAAAAAAGCGATTTTTGCCATCCTCACCGACTCGATTTTGTGCAGTAGAAATGTATTACGCCCCTTGTCCGATAAACGCCGCAAGAACCATTCAACTAGCTTATCGACGTTATTTGGACAAGTGGCGCATGCACCAAGTGCCCAAGTATTCAGATCAGTTCAATGAGAGACACACGCAAATGCATATCATTCGAGCGAAAATGCGCGATGTCAATAGAAGAATTGCATTGCTCCGAAGCCGTACCCACAGTCTGGAGCCTTCGACATGATGGTAGCAATGGAATCCAATCATGTACCTAGATCAGCATGGTGTAAAATGTGATAACTAAACAGACTCTTTGCAGACATACCAATTCATCCATCCCGTATTGATCATTACTAGAGCATTAAACGCCATCTAAACTTGCAAGTAATTTTCATTACAATTCCTTGCAATACCGATCGAGCTACCGGTAGTTTCACAAGTATCTGCCATCGACTGGCAGCAACGAAATGGCAATTTACGATGAAATCGAGATCGAAGACATGGAATTTGATGAAGTTGAACAGATTTATTACTACCCGTGTCCGTGTGGCGATAAATTCTTTATACCTCTAGATGAATTACTAGACGGAGAGGATATTGCAACGTGTCCAAGTTGCTCACTAATCATTCAAATTATCTATGACCCTGACAAACTGCCAAAGCTCAATAAGCCGTAACTCCTTTCAACATCCCGCAACATTTACTTCAGCAATGGCAATCGGTGCTCAATCAAGGACCACGCTGTGACTCTACTTATAAGGACGTTCGGCATTACTATAGTCAGCAAACATTTATGAACAACACACAGGAAGCTATAGACTTCAGAATGAACAGTGCTAGATCTGCAACTGTAAACTCTACAAAACTCCATCTAACGTTCAATTTGATCGTACTCCTTTTTTCCTTTTCGTCTACCACGAGTAAATAGATTCTCAATCGCTTCTAGCGGAAGACCCTTGGTTTCACGAAGCGCATGATACAAATAGATCCATCCCGTGAGAGCAATGATGCCATACAGCCAAAACGCACCATACGGAGCAAGGCTTTGCACCATCGACAGGAATGTAAACGACATGATCAAGTTACTGAACCAATTGACAGTTGTGGAAATACTGAGGGCGTAGCTGCGAATTGCAAGAGGATATATCTCTGAATTGATGGTCCACGGCATCGGTCCCATACCACTTGCGAAGAATGCCAAGTACATGAACAAAGCGAAGAGAATGAGAAATCCTGGCATTTTGCTCTCGTTCAAGCAATTGCCATACGACCAGTTATCACGCGCACAAATGCCGAACGCGTCGCCTGTTCGATTACCAGCCAAGCACAGATTTGTAGTGATTTGTACAGAGTGTGCAGCTGGTCGACTCTCAATGCAAAAACCACACAAGTCATTAGATACGCAATCAAAACAAGTTCCAGCACGTCCACAAGCGCCAGGCCCAAAGACGGCAACCGATTGTATATGTGCAAAATAGAAACTACATCCCAAGGCAAAAAGGAAGATGACGACGCCAGCCAAACTACACAAGGTGAGTACTCTTCTACCTAGGCGGTCCACAAAGTGGAGCCCAACAAACGTAAATGTGAAATTGCTGAATGAAATAAAAGCTGCCATCCAGATCGCGACAGAAGGCTCATTGAACCCAGCAATCTGAATAATGGTAGCTCCATAATACATGACTGTATTGATTCCAGAGAACTGTTGTAAAGCATTTAGTAGACAACCAAGGATAAGGGCCCGAAGTACTGGTCCTCGTCCAAGCTCGCACCAGACACTACTACTTGGCAAATTGTGGTCGTTTTTTTTACTTCATTCAGAATCTCATCAAACTCTTCTGTCACATCCTCCGTTCCTCGAATTTTCACCAACGCTGCAAAAGCTTTTGCGTGCTGAGATTTCTTAGTAATCAAGAAGCGGGGGCTTTCTACTTGACTTAAACTGAGTGCAATGATTAGAACAAGTCTCATTCGACGTGAACCTGGCAGCATTAGAAAACCACAAAACTGGATTCCTGCTGGAATTGCCCCCATTCCAAGCAGATAACGCCAACCGCTGACTTTGGTACTCAATAGGGCGCTCAGAACGCATGCAAAAAACTGCCCCCCTGTCACCAGAACGGTGTTTAACGAAACCAATCGACCACGAATATTTGCGGGGGAGATCTCGGCTATATAAAGGGGTACTTAATCTTGAAGTGAGATTTCGAATTGGTTTCATAGGTGACGCTGTAGGTGTACCTGTCATGGAAGAGAATCCAAGTCCGAGACCAACGACAAATCGACCACATAAAATGACTTCATATGTTGTTGCAACACCCATCAAAAGACTCCCAAGTGTAAATAGGAAGGAGGATAGAAGGATGGCCGGTCTCCGACCGAAAACATGATTGCTGCAGCTACTCAACGATGCACCAACTATAGCACCAAAAACGGCGGCTGAAACCACGCTCTCACTCTGAAATACGCTTAAGCCAAATACTTCCGGACTTTTGATCAAGACAAGTACTCCAGAAATTACACCCTAGCCAGCATCCATCAACAGTCTCCCAATTGTAAATAATGAGAAAAGTTCGGACTCGTTTACGTACAGTGTCGTAACCAAAGAGAAACCCACCAATCGTGGAGCAGATCATGAGAAGCAATAGATAGTAACTGTGTTCTTGTTTTATTGACTGTATTCCCAACTCATCCAGCGTGGTGCTTGGAACATGGAACCCTTCCATATCTGGCAGACGAATTCTAGATTCTCCGAAAATGTTTTAACCCAATCGAGCAAGCTTGTCAGTTAGGGTGGGTGGCACAGGGGTTACCCCTACGCCCATGGTCACATGGGCAAGGGCTCAGCCCTAAAAGAGCATGGCATAAAAACTACTAGTGTACGGTTTCGTCAGATTGTCGTCTTGCATCTTGTTTCGATGAAAAAGGAACAAATGAAGAAGAAAATGGTAGAGAAGGAGGTAGATAGCAGAGGTGGTGAGAAGGGATGCAGACGCAGCGATTCACCGGTAGCGAGTGTACATCTGCCAGCGTCGGAGAAGGAGAGTTCCGGTTTAGGACAGCAAGATGTTTGGACGAAAGGCAGTGCAGATCGAGACAACATTCGTCACAATCATTCGACTGAAGAAGAGGAAATCAGCAAATATTCTGCCTCGGATGTATCACAATGCGCAGCAGAGTGTTCTTGCAGATCTGGAGGCGATACTATAGCGGAAATCGAGCAGAACACGGCAAATGCAATCGCTTTTATAAACACGGGCAAGTGGAAGGATGGTGAAGACATTTCAAAGGACAGTGTGACCAGAACTAAAAGCAAAATGGGAGGGAAATTGATGTCAATGGTATGGAAATTTTACTATATGTCGACAGAGACAAATGCGGTCACAAGGCGAGCGCGAGCGAAGTGCAAGTTTTGTCATTTCGGATTGGATGGACGACCAGAAAGAATGCTATCCCTCAGCGAGAACTGTAAGGAGATACTCCCACATGACAGGCACCAAGTCTACACGATGCTGGCTTCGAAACAGAAGTTTACACTAGGGAGGATCCTTTAAGCCGGAAAAAGAATGGTGGGGTGCAAAGTGAGCATTTATATCCTACTTCAGGAAGCAAATTTGCGACCAGTACCACTCTCCGCTCCCACTTTGATGTTTTGAAATTAACAGCTGCAGAACAAGAGAAGGATGATGCGCTTTTGATAAAAGCCATCATAGATGTGGGAATCCCATTCTTTTTCATAGAGAACATTTTCTTTCTTCGCTTTATGAAGTCAGTTCGTCCAGCCTATAACCTCCCTTCAAAGTGGAAAATGATCAACAAACTTCTTCCTCAACAAGCAGCATTTTGCTCTATACAAATTTTGGAGGAACTGGAAGGTCAAAATGATCTCACCCTGTCCCTGGATGGCTGGGAGGACCGTAAAGGACGATCTATATTCGCATTTATTGCGTCTTGCAGGGACCTGAAACAGCCTTTCATTCTTGATATCGTCGACTTATCTTTGATGAGGCACACGGCAGAAAACCTGAAGGATCAGACAGTGCAGGTTTTACAAAGATTGGGAATTGGTATGAAAAAATTCAGGGCTGTCGTTACGGACAATCCAGCTGTGATGCAGAAGTTCCGGCGACTACTTACCTCAATTATCCTCATATGATAGAGCTTCGATGCTTCGCCCATGATGTAAACCTTCTGGTATCCA
>CACSLJ010000297.1:0-31686 GCA_902706625.1 Albugo laibachii | reverse complement strand
CTGCTGATTATTTCACCTTCTGAAAAGGCGATGTCCAACAAGTACAGCGCTGGCTGTGTCTGGCTTATTGATGCAACTTATACAGCGAACAAGTATGGACTCCCACTCCTTCATATTATCGGTGTCACAGCAACAAATAGCACCTTCACCTTCGCATACTGCTTTATGCGGAATGGACTTTGGCAGACTATTTATGGGCAACGCGACATGTTAGAGAAGTCTTTCAAGGATATGGTCTACAACATGCAGTGCTCACCTTTTTTACAGATCAGGAGCTTGCGCTGATGAGCGCTCTTTCAGATACATTTCCAAATGCATCTTTCTTGCTTTGCCGCTGGCATATCAAAAAAAACATTCTTGCCAAGCAAAGGACAGCATTTCAAACATCGGAAGCCTGGCAAGAATTCAACCAAACTTGGAACGAGCTTGTTGCTGCCACGACCATGGCAGATTTTGAGACCCAACTTGCAGTAATGCATGACAGGCTCTCTGCAGCTTTGATGAGCTACCTTGAGACAACTCGACTGGTGTACAAGGAGCGATTTGTTACTGCTTTTCAGTGAAATAAGCATCATTATGGGCATGTAACAACATCTCGGGTGGAGAGCACCCATGCTTCTCTTAAAATATGGATCTCTGTTTCAACTGGTACATTTTCAAGCTGTTATGACTTTTTCTTAGAAATCATAATTCATTCATTCATTCATTGCAGGTGATTTACTATCAGTGGATTCGGCAGTCCGCCTTGCTTGCGAAGGTCAGCTTGCTGTAGTTGTGCAGCAAAATGCAAAGCAGCGGGCTATTGTCAATATGCAGCTTGGTACGATGTTTGCACAGGTAATGGGAAAGATTTCTCTAGCAGCACTGCGCGGTGCACGTCGGCAGTACCAGCAGCGGCTTACCAATGATGGTAATTGTCAAGGTTTGTAGACCTCGAAGATTTGGTATCAACTGGCTGCGACTAACTATATCCCAAATGTACCTAGGCTTGTTGACATCCACGATGGGCTTTCCTTGCTCCCATGCTTTTCGCTATCAGTTGGCACCACTGTATGTCAATGATTTCGATAGGCATTGATGGCTGGTACAGCCAACTCCAACGCCAATCGAGGTTGAGGTTTTTTCGGTTGGAATCGAGGCCGCATTGAAAAGAATTGCAGATGATTACAATGATGCTGCAAATCATCGAAAGCGCGTACTGCTTGACTATGTCTTGGCAGTACCAGAAACGAATATGCGTGATCCTGTGCAAGTGCGCACACGTGGCAGGCCAACGAGATCAACGCAGCGAGCTCCATCGCAGTTTGAGTGTGTTGCTGCTACTCTGGATACTCCGGTGCAACGCAGACGATGCCGGATATGCAAGGAGGCAGGCCACAATGCCCGAACCTGTCGTCACACACTAGCAGCACCATCAGAACCGGAAGCACTGGCACCCATAACTGGCTTCTTGTCAGCCAATTTACCCGCTAGATGTCATATCGAAAGTCACGTCGAGTTTTGAGCCACGCGTTTATTAACTAATAGAGGCTGGGGGCTGAATAGCACTTCCCATATGTTTATCGCAATAATACGATGTTATTGGTCGCGATAAAAAGGATACTGTAAAAACACAAAAAATCACTGGGAAGCTGACATGTTATTTCTCTTCGAGTGTACAGTAAGTAAAAAGAAAAAAAACAGTACAATTCTGTAATAGAGAATATTCGAGATGGAAAAGTAAGATCGAGTCGGAGGCACGTCCCATACAATTTCGACTGAGTCAATGTGTCAAAGTGTATTCGATGCTTCATTTTATTCCTCATCGCTGTCTTCCACATTTGCTTGATTCCCTCCAAAGAATCCCTGGAGTAAGGCTTGCGGATTTTGCCCTGCCATTTCTTCCTGAGCTTTCTTCAATTCCTCGGGATCTACACGCCACAAGTTTAACTTCACATTGTAAGGGCACGATCCACTCACCCATCATGCTTTTGGAAAGCTTTGGAAGGAGATACATGAGAGCGATTGGCAGCACAATCGTCAGGAATGATGGATTCATGATCATCCGAAGCAGATTCAAACTTTCTCGTTTCTGTTCAAATTGTACCATGAATGCGGTACATCAATGAAAAGAAACGTACCTCAAAGTAGTCGATTTCTGTGAGTGATTGAGCGTTTATCGGATACTCAATCTGCGAGGATGGTGCCCCTACGTAAAAGCAATACTTTATTCGCCAATGGGCTTTCTACATGAGCCTGAACCTGGATATTTGGCCTCGAACGCTTGGAACTCGCCAGATGGCGACACATTGATTGTAAACTACTTGGACGTGGGGTATTATATTCGCGAGATTGTGCGATATATATCTGTTACCTGACTGAAATAATACTTTGCGGAGGGAATTTCGAGAGTGTGACTTCCCTCAGACACATTAAAAAACGTGAATTTTCCGTTGTGAAGTGAGTAAGTCACTTTTTCTTGTCCATCGAGTAGTATTCGAAGTGGTGGCACTCGAATTTGGTTCGGTATGGAAATTGTGCCGTAGATCTCAAACGAACTTTACAGGAGTAACATTAGTGAGTGGAAGAAATAATTGTAGATTTTAGACGTTGTACAATGTAAAACGTACTTTATCACGAAGTTGCAAAGCTGTAAAGAAAGAAGTAGTTCTCGCCATTGCACACTCATCACGAAGCAATGTTATGGCCCAGCTTTTTTGTTCGGCTTTATTGAACGATTAAGTTTGTTAAGTACGGATTTACTTGACACGATTCTAAGACAGTGATGTAATTTATAGATCTGGCTAGTGTGCATCGCTGCACTGATACATTTCGACTGAAATGAGTATAGTATATAAGTACGGACTGGATCGTTCTATACGTCTTTTTCCGAATCACGACATAGAATCCTGTCATTGGTTGCTAGATTGGTGATTTAATCGTGTGTACCACATAAAGCATACGGTGACACGAATGTGGTAGAACGTATCTCTAGACCGACTCAGGTTGAAGGAAGGTACATAAAACTATGGCTCCTGCCAAAAATTCCCATGTGATCAGCGATGATCGTTTCAGCAGCGTTCACTATGATCCCGTAGGTACAAACCCATGTACGCATTCCGTTAGAAGTGACTAAATGCTTTTCTTCATAGCGATTCATTAAAACTTCACGCAAACGCGACAAAATATCAATTGATGCCCGATTCAAAAGCGTTTTGACCAGCGATAAATTTCAAAGCACGCACGGTACTATCCCTTTATTACGAAATTGCTCAATTTTAAGGTGGACTTATTTTTTATGTAGGTTCATGCGATAAACATGGACGACCGATTCAGAATAATGAGAGCAAAGGAAACGATATGAAGAAATTTTATCGAATTGATGATGAAGAACGTCTTGATTATCTCACGCAAATGGCCAGAGGCGAGATCAATCAAGACGAAGATAGCTCTTCATCAGAATCAGAATCACAATCAGAAGGAGATGCGGTAAATGCTTCCGCAAAAGAAGACGATAAACAACCGGAAGACATTGTGATGGGTGACATCACTAAAAGATTTGCTATCATGAATTGTGATTGGACGCGACTTCGGGCAGTGGATTTATTTGCGCTGTGTCAGGTAAGCGATGGCCATGATTGTCTTTAGAATTGAGCTAAGGAAGAACGTAGTCATTCGCACCCGCTACAGGAACTGTGATTGATGTGACAATCTATCCATCCAATTTTGGTGTGCAGAAAATGGTACATATCGCGAATTGCATGTCATTTTAATTTGATGTGTAAACGCTATGTATGTAGAAAGAAGAAGCGAAGTACGGTCCTCGCGAACTTACTGATATTTCCGAAAAAAGCAGTCCAAAGCAATCGGAATCAGATACTCAGAAAGAAAACGATGATTCTGAATCTGAGAACGAACTTGATGAGTTAGAAGCGGATAGTGAAGAAGATCCATTAGAATCTGAGAATGCATCAGAATCAGAAAGCGAAGGAGAATCAGATGATCCCTTGGGCGTGCAGCAGTCAGTGCGTAGCGAAGAACTGGAGGGTATCGACCAAGAGAAGCTTCGCCAATATGAACTACAAAAGCTGCGCTACTATTACGCAATCGTAACGTGCGACTCATCCAAAACAGCAAAAGTTATCGCAGACCAATGCGACCAGATGGAATATGAGACTTCATCGAATGTGCTGGATGTCCGATTCGTTCCGGAAGACATGGAATTCACCAACCCACCTAAAGAATCCTGTCATAGCGTACCGGATGCCTACAAGCCATCACTCTTCGCAACAAAAGTTCTTCAGCAAACCGAAGTAGAATCCACATGGGAACAAGACGATCCAGACCGATTTGAGAAGCTTACGAGTTGGTCTTCATGGAATGAATTGGAGGATAATGATTTCTCTACGTACTTGGCATCTAGCAACTCGGAAGGTAGCGATACGGAAGACTCGAGAAATGATCGAAATATAAAGACTTTGAAAAACAAGTACCGTCGAATACTTCTCAGTAGCGACACTGAAGAAAGCGATAAGGAATATGCAAACAAAGAAGCGTCTGAAGAGATGGAACTCACTTTTCATCCGGATGCCTGTAACATACTGAAGTCGAAACAAGTCCGCGACTTTGAATTATCCATTACACCATTCGAGCAACATGTTCGCGAAATGAAGCAGAAGAAGAATCAGAAGCGGCATGAAAAAAGAGCAAAACAGCAAGAAATGGCCCGTGAGCAACAAACTATGGTACGGTCATCGAAAAGCACGGATAGTCAATCGAGTGTTGCTTTGTTACGAAGCGCAGTCGTTGAAGAAGATGATAGCGAGAATGTTGGTCTCGATCGAGATTTCGATATGAAACGAATTGCAAAACAACAAAAGGTCGATCGATTGCATGGGAAAGCAAAGAAAAAAGCAGTCGAAAAGCTTAAGAAACACCCTCAAACCGGTCTCCAGCGCGATTTTCAGTTTGATGCGGAGGATGATCGTTTTGCAGCTTTGTATCGTGAGGGCACTGCGTTTCAATTGGATCCGACCGAGTCGAAATTCAAACGAACTGCTGCAACGGAAAGGATTCTAGAGATTCGTCGCAAGCACGTAGATAAGCAAGGAGTCAGGGAGAGTGATACAGAAAAGGAAGCGATTGAAGATGTACTTTCGTCGTTGAAAAGGAAAGGGCAAACTTTTGCGAAACGTTGGAATAAAAAGAACAAACACTGAATAGATTTGAATTTGAATTTGAATTTTGAATTTTTGGTGACTTTGTAGAATAGCATGGGACTTTGTGGTTCACGTCCCAGGGTCCCGTTTGTACCAGAGTGTACCAGAGTGGATTCGGGACATGACGACATACTTTATAATGCTGGTTCAAGTTTGAACACAATCGCGACGAATGGTACATTGCAAAAAATTGGGTCGTTGTGTGTTGCTGGATGGGACGATGGGACGATTCAAATTGTGAATCTTGAAAAGCAGTCACCGATAGTCTCCTTCAAGGGACATGAAAAAGGTATCAATCGCATCATCACCGGATGTGATAAAGTATATACATGTTCTAGAGATCGTTTAGTTGCCATGCATTCATTGTCAGTGCGTACAAAAGACACAGGCAAAGTTGAAGGTGAAATCCACCCTCTACAGGTGTTCTCCGGTCATTCGCTGAATGTCTCCAGCCTATGTGTCGATACATTGGAAACAACTATCTGTTCTGGCAGCAGAGACACAGAGATTATACTTTGGGACATTTCAACTTCGAAGATTATAGCGAGGAATAAAACGTCCCAAAATGTTGTCACTTGTTGTAAGTACGTTTCTCATGAGCCAATTGTAGCGCAGACGAGTGAAGACCTTACCCTCAAAGTATGGGACACACGGTGCGGGTTGAGGTCACCCATGCAAGTTTTGTATGGTTACGTTTACTTTGCGCTGGATCTTGACATTTCGCAAGATTCGGTTTATTTCCTTACGTCTAGTAAAGGTTTTAATGGTTTTGGTGCGGAGGTACGTGTGTGGGACCGTCGCAACGGCAAAGAGCTGGCAATGCTTTGTGGTCATGAACAAGACGCAACAGCGTGTTGCTTCTTGCACAACTCAAACCATGAAGAAGCAGAGGTCCCTTATATCCCAACTTCCGCGTCAAAGGATGGCACCATTCGCATTTGGGACACCAATAAGAAAACGCCAGTTGGTAAAATACAAGAGCAAACGGGCGGAATGTTTACCAGTTTGTGTGTCGCGAATAGTAGTACAGTTTTGGCTAGTACATTACAGGGAAAGATTCATTCGTATGACATACTCTCCTTAATGAAGAGCGAGATTGAATTTTGAGGTTTTAGTGCTTGAAACAAGCTACGTGGCGTAATTTGAGGTTATATTTATTATTTGAAAAGGTTTTGCAAGTCTGTTCCCGCTTTCTCGTACAACAGCTTTCTGAATATCGATATGGTAATTTATCAATAAGGCGTCAACTTTTGTCTTTTGTTCTGACTACGTATATTTCCTCAGGCAACTGGTCCACTTTCCAACAAGAAGCCCGCACCCTCCGCAGCGGAAGCTGGTTCGGCAGCGAGTGGTTTGCGAAAGTAAGATTGATTAGTACGATTCTCGGGTGTAAAGAATTGACGTTCTCTGTTGCAGACGACCTCAGGCCTCTGCAAAGCATGCTAATGCAAATACTGGACGAGGTATGGGTGGAAGTAGCGCAGGTATCTTACGGTTCTATACCGATGACTCACCAGGACTCAAAATCGGACCAACAACGGTTCTAGTGCTATGTTTGGTGTTTGTGGGGCTCGTGGTACTTCTTCACGTGTGGGGGAAATTTAGGGGCTAAAGCAATAGAGAGTAATCATGTGCACACACGTTGATTTGAATAACACGCACTGCCCCGACTTATATTCAGCTTGCCAAGTATACGTTTTCCAAAGACTTTGAATGAAAGCTTTTTCGTCGTAGGCTACCGATTGCGTATGTATACTCGTTTTCAGTTGACAGGAATGGCGCGTAGCAAGGGGACCACATTACTACAAATCGTACAATCTGCTATACGTGTATACCATTAGAGCCTGTATCATCCCTTTGACATTTTGTGTATAGTACTGATTGTATGTCTCATTAGTCTCTCGCCCCGTTAAGTGCGATTTGCGGAACCAAAGTTCACCATTCATTCAAGATGAAACCGCTCTTTGGTAAAGTTGTCTCCAATAAAATGCAAAAGTCAGTGCTTGTTGAAGTAGCGCGAATTGTAAAAGATCCAAAGTATGGTAAGTATTACAAGAAAACTAAAAAGTTTATGGCACACGATGAAAAAAATGAATGCAACATGGGCGATTCTGTTAAATTATCGCAAACTCGACCCTTGAGCAAGCGAAAACACTGGAACGTTGACGAAATCACTCGCAGAGCCGAACTCTAACAACTTATAATCATAATCAATCCTCGAGATCATCGTCTCCATCCATAAATTCTGGTGGAAAATCTCCAATTTCGACGTGTTGTGGTCGAATAAACCCACCGCATTTCGGATTACAATCAAAATACACTTTTCCTTTGACCGTACCATTTCCCTTCCCAACAGGCTCATCAAAGTGTACACCGACCCAGTATCCTGGTGCTATCTCTGGTACTAAACCAAGGTACATGATGCTTCCACGTCGCCCACCAGGTTGAACCTGACATCGGTCGTTTACTTTTATGTGCTCAATACTGTCGATTCCAGGCACTTGAGTACGCTGTAATTCGATTTTCGACTTCCAATTGGGATCTTTTGCGAGTTGGGCACGCTTATAAGCACGCACAGTGTTTTCCCTTTTATTATAAGCATCCTCCGAGATTTCATATTTTTGCACGAGTGAAGCATCCTCCAATCCGCCTGCTTTAGCTAGTGAGAATGGATTCGTATCGATCACACGTAGGTGCATTCCACTTTGTACATTGTAGTATCCGAGCATTCTTCGATCATCATCCAGTCTTGCGAGGAGGCTATTATTCGAGTCCATAAGGAGCAATTGCATGTGTTCGGGAGATGTACCACAATGTGTGTACACTTTGTGTCGCACTTGTTCTATGGTTGCGTGTAAGTCTAAGCGAATATCAATCATCTGAAGCTTTAGGATATTGTGTGTGATTGTGAGGCATACGATCCCTTCCGGTAGATTCTCATATTCTGTTCCATCTTTTGCCGTAATGTAATGCTTGAGCGCACGCAAATCCGCGGCCATTTGAAGAGTACAGTGTATAGAATTGTGAAGTACGGTGTATCTTTATGCACATGTTGACGGAAATTCGATATTATGACGTGCTGATGGTCGCGTGTATCGTTTTCATGATGGATTTATTACTGTTTTGTTACAAGAAGAGTTCAAGAATGGTGAGTGTGGAGGAGAAAGACTTGTTGGAGCAGTATAACCGTCAAGTATACGTTGTAAAACGTCTTAATTCCGTGGAAACGTTTGTTGAGCAATCCAAAGCCACACGACGGATGAACGCGATCAAAGCCGAGCTCGATAAGTTTGATGGTGCGTAATAAAAAACTCGTAACAAACACGTAGTGAGGTTTATGTAATTTACGTAGAGCGAAGACAGCAAACTGCCAGTGGAAACGTTTACGTGCGAAAATTACAACAGTTTCAAATGGTACCGTTTTACTTACAGAGTCATTTTATTGCGGTACAGTACAACTGATAGCTTTTCATCGCTCAGCCAATCATGTCGTGCGTATGCCTTGGTGTGTACTGGGACGTACCGCTGGTACGCCTGGAACCTGGATTTCTAATTCCCTTCGAACGCTTTCTCGCGATTCCTGGATTTTCAGTTGGTACGATCTCAGCGATTGGGTGGTTAAGTGTGTGCCGTCGAGTGAGTACCAAAGTATTCGGAACATAACAGAAATCATGTTAAATTGGCATGTTCAAAAAAGACCCGTGCTATCGCAATATAAACTCTAGCAGCTAATAATCGTCATCTTCGCCAAACATATCGAGTCCACCAACATCGACTTCATCTGCAGCTTCTTCGACTGGTGCCTTCGATTCTTCAACGGCTCCTTGATCGTTTGAAGCTTTGGCACCAGACCCTCCAGATGAACCTCCAATGGAAATTCCTGAAAGCTTCTCCTTTCCGCTTTTCATGATCTCTTCTACATCTTTTCCTTCCATGTCTTTCAATAAGCGCTCCACTTGATCCGAGTTTACTTTGCCTCCAAATGAATTGATGACTTTTTCAATATCGGAACTGCTTGGAGACTCATTTCCTCCAAGAACACATAATAGGTAGGCAGCAACGTGACGCATCTACACAGCGACGTTAGCCACATCCAACGTAATGTAAAGCAATGCAAGTGCGTACCGGGACTTCTTTCGTACAGAGCCAATAAATTCTAACCAAAACATAACGGTTATATCGCGCAGACAAAATACGGTACTGTGAGGGGCGCTGGTGATTCCTTTTACCCAATCACAGCATGTAAATTTCTATCAATCAAATTCTGATCACCGCTTCTGAGCTGACGAATGATGTGAGTCGTTTAGCTGAATTTCATCAAGTGTTTCTTCGTCTGCTGGCTGAAGCTGCAGACAATCCTGATGAATGACGTCATCGGGGTGATCTTCTGCTACGGCATTTTCCTTTCTCGTGTTGAGTTCTTCAAGTTGTTTTGATGGGACATTGGACTCTGTCACGTTTGTGTGCGTAATAAAAGCTGTATCATCCACACTGTTATTTCCACTAGGCGTTTCCATCTGTCCCTTTGGTACTTCTGCCACTACATAACCGTTTTTATAATCCCCACTCGATGGTACATTTTCGGTCGTTTTTGTAATATTCCCATCTTTACAAGATGATGAGGGAATTACAAAACAAAACCCCGGTTTCTTTGTTTCGAACCAATGACCGCTCGTGAGGCAAAACGGGGGCACACCATCTGGCGTGTTCCTCGACCACGGTACACAATTCACTTTTTTTGATCGAATCGACTTTTTAAGGTTTTTCACGCTTGTACGAGTGCGAAATGTGAAAATCGGAAACGTGAGTATCTTTGCGCATAATCCTTCGTCACCATGTTCCAAGATGAAATCGTACGTTCCTGAGCCGATACACATCAGATACGTGTGAAAGGCCGCCAGTAAGAAGAAAGCACAGGCGATGAATAAACACGCGATATTATGACACCAAATCAATCCTCTTATCGCTGGAATATAGTCTACATGCACATGTTCTCGAATTTCGGTATCGAACCAAATGGTGCCAATACAAATACCGAGTATTAACTGGTACACACAATGGAGTGTTTCCATACAAACAAGTACATAAAAAGCCTCATAATTAGTGGCCGCAATACACGTGTTAAGCCAAGTGCAATGATGATCCAATCCCTCAATACTCTTATTGCACACCATACAGTACCGTGCCACTTTCTTTGGTACAGGAAGTGTGACCCATTTTGTTGTACGCACTCGCTACAAAAACCGTATCAATACAATAACGTACATAACCGAAATCCAAGCGTACCAAACTCGCTGGATCACGCGTTTCGCAAATGTACCAAGCAATAATAATTGCAGAGATAACAAATGCGTTCGGGATTAAAATCCCAAGACACTATCAAACCGGTTGAGCAAGTGCGTTCTCGTAAAAAAACGTGTACCTTTTCCTTTGACGTGCACTTGCACACGAAAACGATAAACAGCTTGATAAAATGTTATGTAACAGTCATCCGCGCACTATTAAGATAACATACAATGATGCGCAGCGGCTCGATAATCCAACTGAGAAGCTGATCGCGCGATATTGGCAGTTGGAATCCATTCACTCGTGCTGCAGATTTCATGAGCAATGTAGTGAGCAAAGCGATTTGCGTGAAGAACTTACAGAACGAAACGAACGTTTTATTTATAGCAATCGTTTCTCTATAAAATGAATTATTTCGGTCGGTTGTGTGGCGTTATGTGTTTTGAGACTTTGTCGTGTTATGTTAAAAACAGTTGTCCAATTTTCCAATACTTTAGATGCCACTACTCACATAAATAGGAGAAATATCATCGTTTTGAGCATTGTATCGGATATATATGCACACATACTCTCTGCTTGCTCATTCAGTAGATCTAATTTCGAGCTGATTCCCTCTAAAAAGCCTAAAAGCTCGACGGAAGAATCTCGGAGCGCTTCTAACGCGACAACCTCGTGCTCCATGCTCTGATTGGTTTAAACTCCAACCAATCAGCATCACGGCAATTTCACTAATGTGTCAACACAAAATGAGCGAAACGGTTGGCAGCGATTTTGGATGCAAACGAAAGGCTTTGGATGTCGAAAACGGAGAAACAAGCGATGCAATCGTAATAGAATGCGCCATCTGTAAATTGACCGCTGCAAAGTATCGATGCCCACGCTGCGAACGTGCCACTTGCGGTCTGAATTGTTGTCGTCAGCATAAAAAGAAGGTCTTGCATATTTTTGACCAATGAGCAAAGCCTTTCTAACGAGTTTCTTTGCAGTTTGAATGCGATGGAAAACGCGATCGAACTAAATTTATAAATTTGAAATCCTTTGGTGATTCGGATCTGACGAGCGGTGAGAATGATAGTCTCTTCACTCTGCATGCAATTCTGATTGTGTAGACTACTTTTTTCTTGAGGAAATCGGTCGCTCTTCACGGAATGCCCGAATGAATCCAGCTTTTGAGTTGAATTCGACTCGCAACTCAAAACGAAGAAAAGCGAAATTGGGGCTTTTCAAGCGCTCTCGACCGAGTGATTCCATGGTCAATCCACATGTCGGGCCCAATTGGCTGGAAAAGTTTCCGGTTGCGACCCAATTGTTGGTAAAACAAGCTCAAGAACGCGATGTCAGTTTGATCATTTTAGCCGCTGGAATGACAAAACATAAGCAAAATACGTCCTATTTTAACACTCGAAGTGCCACACTATATTGGAGGATTGAATGGAATTTTGCGCTTTCAAAGATTGGTCCGATGACGATTGTGGATGAGCGCGTTGAAGAATCCAAGACGTTGATTGACTTATTGCGTCCTCGATTCACAAAGACTCTGGTATGTTAGTATGTCTTCCATTTCCGCGCATTCTGATCTCATGTCCTACTTTAGGATAACGCAAAATTAAGTGCGCAACTTAGGCCTTACATTTCGTCCAATTGGGAAACAGATGTGGTCGTGCTGCTTTGTAAAGAATTTACGCCCGGCACTCCGCAATACCATCGACTCGCACTTTATAGAACACTTGCTGAAAACCTCAGTCAAAAGATGATCGTCGAATTTCCCGTCTGCATCGTCACCTTACTCTCCGAAATCGATCGATATCAAATCGTGCACGATTTAGTTGAAGAGATTTAAACTAGGATCAAACCTTAAATAATGTACCAATGAAACATAGACTTACAGAACACATCATAACAGCACTTTCAATGTGGTCGTTAAGCGCATTGCGTCACGCATTGCCACCAATTCGGTCCATTACGACTAAATGTCACGCTATTCATCGACCACTATCAACACTCTTATCCGAAGTAGTCCGTCTCAACAATCTGGCAGACAATGAAGGATCTCATAAACGCAGTAAACGCGTTGGAAGAGGAATTGGTTCTGGTAAAGGTAAAACGTGTGGTCGCGGTCACAAAGGTCAAAAGGCCCGGGCCGGTGGAAAAGCGGGTCGAGGTCCCGGGTTCGAAGGCGGTCAAACGCCCATTTATCAACGTGTACCAAAACGCGGGTTCAACAATCGGTTCGCGACGCCAATGACAGTCATCAATCTCGATAAGCTTCAGCTATTCATCGATATGGGTCGGATCGATGCCAACCATAAAATTACTTTGAAAGAGCTTGTGGACTGCGGAATGGTCACATGCTGCAAAGTTAAATTCGGAATTAAGCTGCTTGGCAAAGTACGTTTTTGATGTGATGTCAGAATTACCTGTATAATCTTATGTGTATGATCAGGGCGCAGAGCATTTGACAACACCAGTGGAGATTGAAGTCACACAGGCATCGACATGCGCTATTAAGGCTGTTGAAGCGGTTGGTGGAAGTATCACTGCTGTGTATTATAATCGACTTGGATTACGCGCTTTATTGAAACCTCATAAATTTGATGTGCTTCCTCGATTTGCTCGACCAAATCCCAAAAAGATGCGATATTACACAAATTATGAAAAGAGAGGGTACTTGTCGCCTGAAATGCAAGCCAAAAAACTGCTTTCAGTATCGGAATAGTGTATGGATCGAGAAAACATGTCATTATCATATCTCACAATGTATCAATAATGTGAGACACCAGGATGTGATGATAAACCAATATAAAACACACTGCTCTTCCTTCCAATTTGCGAATCTGATGACTAGATTCGCTATACTTTTATCATATTTTATTCTACTATAAATTCTTGGAGTGAAAATGTTCCGACCACGAAAACATTATGCATCCACCCGATCCGAAGCCGACGCGACCTCTCCTTCTGTCTCTATCGAGCAAGCACGCGATTCGTCAGGATACAAGCGACCTCGCCTGCTACAAAATACACACATTTGCCCCAATTCCACCGACGAAAACCGCTTTTTCCACTCAGATCGACCCAAAAGCCCCAGTCGATTATCAGAGTCTCTCGTGCTCCAAGACGATCACTGGTCCATCACAACGCTCACTCCAAATACCACCAATCTCATCGATCTCTCAAGTAAATGGAATCAACAAATCGCTCCATCCATTCGCTTTTGCAAACGTATCGGCTCAAAATCGTCCAAGAACGAGTTCTATTGTGTTCTCTCAATGCGATCGCATGTTATCGTATGGAAAGCTTTTGTATCGTCGAATTCCGGCGGGGATTTCCACCTCAAAGACAGCATTTTCATGCTCCAATACCCGAAAGAACACACAGACATTTTGGAGGCTTTTCATCCTTTTGTGTTGAAAGACCGCAACAAAGTATCGCTATTGGTACTCTGTGAAAATGGACATATTTTCTATTGGAAGGACTTTGAGACGCTCTCTAACACGCCTATAAATGCAGAAATTCGGCTGGATAGGAATGAAAGCATCACCACGGATACCCGACAGGCGTATATGACGCATAATGGCGCTACAACGAGCATTTTCTGCTGGAGTGATATGGGGAATGTGTGGGAAGTATCCGTCTCTGGAAGCTCTGTATCTCTCCGATCCTTTAACATGAATCCCAAAAGTGTGTTTAAAGCGCTCACAAACTCTTTCAGTCGATTTTTCAATGAAAAGTCGATACAAAATTCTATACAAAAAATTTATTTTTATAAAAATGACAGCGAAAACTACTCGGAATCGAAACTTTTAGCTCTCTTTGAAAATGGCGTTCTTCAGTGTCGCATATTTGATGGAATCGATATAGAGAATTACTCGATGGATATCCAGTGGGAATTCGATCTGTTTCGCTTTGGGAAATTCTTTTTCGCTGAAAACTATTCTTCCGATGAAATTTTGGAGCGTATTCACATTCCAACAATCTCATTGCATCGACCCGGAAGCTTTACTGTGATGCTCGCGTTTGTGTGCTCAGAGACATCGATATCAAAGCAATTGAGATTCGCGCTCTTCCATTTCCAAATCGATCCATCGACATCACATCGTGGCTTCTATGAGCCCATTTGGTCCCACAGCTTTGATTACACTCAGACAATCGACCTCGCAACTGATTGCAAAAGTATCGTAAATGTCGAAATTCTGAGCATCTCATCAGATTCCATGTATGTTGTATGGACGCAAATGGATCCTGTTCATATAGAGGCTGTGTCGGTATCCCAATTGAATTCCGTGGAATCGCATTCGGTGTCTTTGGAGACGCAAAAGGATCGCGCTTCTGCGTACGCTCTTTCCATGAACGATGGTTCCAACGGAATACGCGGATCTATTCTCTGTATCGCGATCGATACTCGACCCAGCATCCCAATGACTCAGTTCAGCATTGTCACTGCTGAGAAATTCGATCCTTTGACTCGAGTCGATCATCCAAAAATTCTACCCAAAGCGCAAGACTCTCAAGTAATCCCACTCGATATTGGCGCCAGTGTCAACAAATACGTCTCGCAATTGGAAAAATTGTTTTTTTCTCGCGAGAAATATTGTGTTTGCGTCGATGATGGAGACGTAGACAGAGTCGCACATGCGGCTATCGCGATACATTTCCAAATTTTGAATGCGAATCCATCGGCGGGTCTTCGATGGAGTACGGATACAGGAAATATGTCGACTGCGGGTAAAGATATGTACATGCTCACTCCAAAACTCATTCGATATCAATTGGAAGAGAAGCGGAAACGAGTCGATGCATTCGTGTCATTCTTACAACGTCAATGTCACTCGATCTGGAACTACATGACGCATTCTAAAGACCTCATGGAGCACTTTTCCTTGGATCGAGCAAAGTTGAACGCAGCTTTAACATTGTGCAATTTCCAAGCGTCTTTGAATGTGGATAACGACTCCAAAGTTTCTGGAATTCTTCATTTTGCCATACAGCGCACAGTGAGAAAGCGTGGATACGACGACGAAGAGCTGCGTTCTTCGGGATACAACGCTTTTGATATTTTCTATTGTGAAGTGAGTCGCATTCTGGAGCTTTTGGAAGCTCTTCAAAATGAATTGGAACGAGTTCTCTCAAGCGCTTTGGACGATTTCGAGCTCATAAAAGGTGTTGGAGACGCAAATGCCAGCGCGATTTGCTTGTTTCAGGGGTTCACTTCATCGTCATTGAGCACAATTGCCGGGGAATCGATGGTTACCGATAAGATACGACGAGATGTACTCGATCTGATCGCGTTATCATCATCAGTCTTTCTCCCAACGCACATGAAAAGTGTCCAAGGGATTGGAGGTCATTTGACATTGCACAATATTGTTGAAATTGCCGATCAAATACGTGAATTGGGAGTCCTTGTATTGGATTCGCTTCCGAGCAATTCGTCTTCCGCCACTTGTAATTCTATAAAGCTCATCCTTCATCCTCTCGTGTATGTGGCTGCGTTATTGGGATCGGGATCAGAGTGTGTGAATGATGGCAACCGGAAGGAATCCCAAGCAAAATGGCTCAAAGAGTGCGTAAAGCTCTGTGAAAAGTATTTGTACTTTGAGGGAATGATATTTCTCTTCACAACAAAATTCGCTGAAAAGTGGATGGATATTGATGCTATTTTGTGCGATTCCAATGACCGAAGAAGAGCTGTCGAACAGATCGCAATATATTGCCAGAAATCCCCAGTCTTCTCATCATTTTTACATCGATGGATTGCTGGAAATGTGATACATCCTTGGATATCTCCTGAGGATGTCGACGGATTCCAACGTGAAGAGAAGAGGAGAATCCGAATGCTTCTACTTCTCATGTCATCTAGCGACCTTTGTTCCCCCGAATTGCATGAATTTCTTCTCCATAGCGATCATCTCAAAAAATACGCTTGGATGACATCCATCTCACTCAATGATTTCCATCAAACTGCATCCCTTGCATTCCAACAAGGCCAAATAGAAACGACAAACGTCCCTCGACGCAAAACGCTCACGAGTATTTCCAAAATTGCAATGTTGGGAGCAAATTCGACCGATTCCAAGGCGATTCAGTATGAGGTGAGAAGCTGATGATAAAGCTGTTTGTATCCAATCCTCATTGCTCTGTGTAGCTGACCCGAAATCGCATCCAAGAAGTGTTATTCCAGTTGCCCGTACCGATCGTCAATCTCACTGCAGATCGTCCACACTCTTTTCCTGACCTGATTCAAGCTTGTATGAACGCTATGGACGCCCTGGAAGCAACAGATTCTCTGCGGTACGATCGCTTGTTTCCATGGAAGGATTTGGAATGACAGAATGTATGTTAGTCCAAGTGTGTTTTTGATGTGTTTGGAAGCGCTCGATTGTGTGCTGGGAACGCCAGAGGAAGAAATCGATGCAAAAGAGCTGTACACAAATGTGTGGCGATGGTGCTTGATGACGGATATGGCGAAATGGAAACTGATTTGTGAGTGGTGGGAGAATAGCGCGAATGAGATTCAGATGGAAAATGAGATGCGGGAGACGTTATTGTATTCGGTGATGAGTCGATACGGATCGTGTGGGAATGCGGGAGCGTTGACGCTGAAAGCGATTGATGGTATTGTGGGATTTGAAGAGGAGTCAGTGAAGACGCATCGACAGATTTGTGAAATCATGAAGAAAACATTCACTTTGGCGGTAAGCGCGGGGTCAATGGAAGATTCAGAATGAATGCGATGTAGTGTGTGTTCTATAATACTATATTACCTTGAATTTTGATTTTTTGCGTCTGTTTGGATGGAGAGATTCGTTGTTGTTGCATGAAGAGTGATGGTAAGCGCCTTTTGACATTTCATAAAAGGAAAGAAACCGGTGTATATTTATCTGTTCCTGTAAAAGTGTCTCAATTGATTTTCGCTTTACTGAAATCCATCTCCGGATGTTGAGCCATAAACTTTTGTAACATTTCCTGTTTCTGCATATCATCACTTGATGGCAGTCCCATAGCCTTTTGTCGCTGATCAAACATCATCTTCTCAACTGTTTGACGAGTATCAGCATCTAAATCTGATAATTTCGAGTTTTCTGGCTGCACTTTTTTCGTATCGATTTCAGGATCGCCTTTCAGAATGCAGTTCCACCATTCCATTTGATTGATTTTCTGCAAATAAATGCAAAGTCGATTTCCATCTTCCACAGTCCAAAAGCAGTCATCCACCATAACCTTTTCGTATAGTTCTCCATCTGCTAAAACAGTGTCCTTTTCACGTCCGTTAAATCCTTTTTTCAATACGACTTGGAGATTTCTTGACTGAATCACAACATTCAATTCTTTGGGTTTCGTTCCTTCGGGCAGTGGGAAATTCACATTTGCTTCCTGTAATGTTTGTGTCCATTCATACTTTTCAGTCTTCCCTCCGTTTCCCTCTGGCGCTACAGACAATCAAATTCAACGCTTGCTTCTCATTAACGGTATATCTCGAATGCGATCACTTACGTTTCTCATCGTCGTCTTTATCGGTCTCAATCGGACTTGGAGTCTTTGTATCAATCGGTTTATCGTCGGTGATCTCTTCGAATCGAGGCACTGGTTCAGTAGGTGTCTTTGCTTTCTTTTGAGAGCTTTCCTTCTTTTCTTGCTGTTTACGTTTATTGTCTGCGTCTTTTTCGGCTAACGCAGCTTGTTTCCGAACAGTTGACAAAACCAAATCTTCGACGCGTGAGGCGCTCGCACCTGAGAAAAAGTCGGTTTTTCGTCGTAGAAAGGAGAATACAGTGTCCAATAATGGCTCAATTCCATGCTTTTGTTGTGCCATATTGAGCAGCAAGCCATCAAAGCGCTCGTCCACAGCTGAGGATTCCGTCATCACGAAACAGCGAGAAATCTAGAAATTGTCTCCGGTACTTAGTGTGTACACACGAATTATGTGTGCACACTAAATAGAGGCTGCAGTGACTGGCCACGATGTTTTACGCATCTCTTCGCGGTGTATTACTCAGTGATCAATCTGTTGGATACGTCTGTTCTATACGACGTGTCATAGTTGCCAACTCGTATGTAGCTTCTGCGAAATCTAATAGTACAAGTCAAAATACCCTTGTTTATGAATACCCTTCCATTATCGATGTGATTGGGTGAGTGAAAAGCAATGGTTGATCTCGAATACGATGAGAGCAAATTATGGAGTCCAACAAAACGCCAAGAATACATTGACAACTTAGCGGAAATGACGCTCTTTGAAGATCACGTTGTGGAAGGAGATGTTATGGTTGACGCGATACAAGCCTTGATTGAGGACGGTGAGACTGCTGAAAGTCTCGCAATGCACTGGAAGACGAAAGGGAATGAAATCTTCCAAACTGCGAAAACACATAATATCAGATACTATCAAGACGCGTTACAATTCTACTCGAAAGCTATTGCGTATGGTCTTGAAGCACTCAAACTACCAGTAGAGCAAAGAGCTTTGGATTATAACATTACAGAACTATTGGCTCAGATATATTCCAATCGATCTGCAGTTCATTTAGCGCTCAGGAATTACGGGAGTTGTCGCTCTGATGCAGCAGTTGCGATCAAGTACGATTGTACGCACATCAAATCGTATTATAGAGGTGCCAAAGCATCTCAAAAGCTACAAAAGCCTCAGGACACTCTTCGATATTGCAGAGAGGGTCTTCAAATTGATCCAAATTCCAAACTGCTCCAGCAGCTTGAACAAGAAGCACATCTTCTTTTAGAAAATATACAATCAAAAAAAGATGAAGAAGCGAAAAAGTTTCAGCAGCTTGAATCACAAGTCGCGCAGTATCGTTTGTGGTGTCTTTCTCGTGGGATTCGAGTTGGCCGTTCGTTATTCCAAGATCAGCGTATACGACAGTACGAATTAGCTCCACATGTTGATAGCGATAAGGAAATGGTCTGGCCAGTACTGTTTCTCTACGATGAGTATCAAACCTCTGATGTTGTCCAAGCATTTGGTGAGCATGATACATTCGTAGAACATGTAGCAAACATGTTCCCTGAAGGTGGTCCCTATTGTGAATGGGATACAGAAAAATCGTATCGGGCATCGAATCTGCTTGTATACGTCCAAGCAAATGAGTCAGTTCCCTTTCAAAATGAGAAGGAGTGGTATATTGCGCTTGCGAAGGATCTGGAATCAGAGCAAGAGGAACGGGAGCGGGTAAATCGAGAAGAACGGCATGCTTTGCAGACAGAAGAATGGATACAGCTTTCTCCTTTCGATACACTACTAGATCTACTAAAGCACAAGTCCTACGTCGTTCCTGGTATTCCCATTATACACGTGCAAGCGCGGAATTCCAAAGCGAATTGCACTTTTATTCAGCAAAAGACATTCACTTCGATAAGCAAATAGATACGTTTGATTGATTGGTTGAAATCTAGTTCTTCTGCCTCCCTTTTATCCAATCGCTACACGCATCGCCACAAGATGTACCTCATTGGACAGAACACTGTAAGCGAATCAAGACTTCGTCCCGATGGTACTCGCATCTCGAGATCCTTGCTCCATTCACACGCTGACATCTTCTCGTTCTCTCTTATCATCCAGGCTGGACTAATCTTAAATCCCAAGCCGTTTCTAACCGGTCTTACAGGCAAAACTGTCGTGGTTCGGTTGAAATGGGGAATGGAATACAAAGGAGTGTTGGTCTCCGTCGACTCGTACATGAACTTGCAGTTAGCCGGCTCCGAAGAATACGTTAACGGTGATTTGGCTGGAAATCTAGGTGAAGTCCTTATTCGGTGCAATAATGTCCTTTATCTTCGTGGACTTCGCGAAGATGAAAGCGATTGCCGCAAACCAGAGGAAGACGCCGACATGGATGAGAAATAGAAGCAACGAATGTTATATAACATGCAACTGATTTTATAACAAGTATATATCTGTTATTACAACTTGCAGCGACTTAAAGCTTTACGCCTTGAGAAAGCCAAATAAATCATCATCGCTAAAGCTGACATCCAAGTCGAGTGTCCCCCATCGATGAAGATCCAACACGTCTTCGGGAATATCGTCGATGGAATGCGTGGACAGCGGATTGGGTGCCGAGAAACCATCGATCGAGGGAGTCGATGAATCACACTCGTAGCCTTTCAGTGTTGCGTGAGGTCGACTAGAGGCTAGGAGTGGGGCTCTCACTTCCAAATCTTCTCTTTCATTGAAGAACGCATCGGATTTCGAAGTTTGTGTGTCGAATTGCGTGGAGACTGTGGACTTATCATCGAGATTGGTCTTTGCCGAAGAAGCCATATCTGGCCGAATTTCTTTGTTTTGTACTACAGAAGTGGTTGAGGGCAAAGTAGACTGCGCCCATTCTGTTGGATCTGTTTCTTCGCAGGAACAAGCTTGCATTGATGAAGCGGGTGCCAAGACTGGTTTCTTCTGATTATCGTCCCAAATGTGTTGAGATACTGCCACTTTGCGTGACAGCATTTTCCGATGTAAATTCATTTGAGCATGCATCGCCAGGTGCATTCGCGTTTGCACATCTGATGTATCCTGATTCAACATGAATGGCTCTGATGCGAGAATGGCATTCCGTTCAGCTGCTGTCGTAAAAGCACGATCGTGATCGATGGAAACTTCCGCTGAATCTGCTAGAAAGGCTGGGTCATTTGATACAAACTGATTGTCGTTCGTTACAGTCAGATTGGGTGACAATAGCGAGCTCAATATACTCCATTGAGGATCGCTTTCGACGTCTCCATCATACTCGTGTCTCTGAGCATCCTCACTGGTCAGTAATCCCGCTCGATCTTCCTCAGTATCTATACTAAATGCATCAGCATTGATCGTTTCTCTAGACTTGGACTCTAGTATCTCTTCATTTGCCTCTTGTGTATTATGATCCGCTATTCGTCCACAAGTCTGAGAATTCTGCTCCAAAAGAGCGCTTTAGTCATAGCTGATTGAAGAATCGACTCGGCGTACCTGACACAAATCCTGGCGATTGCGATCGAACAAGCTCTCGTCCATGTGCTTTGAATGACAAATTGTGCGCTGCGGTATGTGAGATGGTAGATGACTGCTTGTGGTGTTAATTATAGATGATTCGGATGGATGGAGCTGTTCATTGGCGAAAGAGATTGGTCTCTTGTCTGCTCGAAAGACTCGAAAATCTTCTGTCTCATCCCTTTCTAAACTTTTGGCAACATGAGCCCCATCCATTGCAGCATTCACATCTAAATGAACACACTTTGGTAATCGTGGTGACATGGTTGATCGGCTCTGTCTAATATGGTTGTGCGGTGCGTAGACATGAAGCGGAAGACATGCTTCCCAATGTCTAGGTCGTTTACGACTCGCACCAGTGTGGCACACGACCATCGGGTGACAAGCTGTCTTGCTCGAGTCTTTTTCTTTTGTCTGATTCTTGGGTGATTGCTGTTTGGCACACTGTTTCGATTCTGTGGGTACATTTTGTTCATAATAAATGTGAAGAAATTCTTGACGAGAGCGCTCGTAATTCATTCGGAATTTCTGTAAATGGCTTTTCAAATGCTCTGTTGTCAATTCATTTGCTGAGCCGGTGGATTGCATGAGCTACATCCAAAATATCAACATCACAGTTGAAAGAATGAAGGAATCGTACCAGTAACAGAGCTTTAGGCGATGCATTTTTGAGCCCAACTACCAGCAAAAACAATAAAAATTGGATGAAAGGAGCGATTACGGTTCATAAGAAGTCTTACCATCAAATATAGCTGCAACAAACAAACGGTGGAGCTCTTCAGGCCATACAAATCGCTTTGTTTTGCGCTCATATTTTCGATGACCGGATGTCGAGAGAGAATGACGGGAAGAGTAGGAAGGAGCGCTTGGACAGCAGCTTTTGGTATTTTTTTTCACTTTTACGGAATTGTGAGTCTTTGAGTTTGTGGATTCGGATGAGATGGAGCGAATAGATGACATTGATTGATCAGCGTCTGTCATGAAGTCAGACACTGAGACCGAACTTGTGCTAGATTCACATATTGCTGATTCGGAATTAGTCGAGGATGAAGAGTACTTGCTAGTGCTGGTGTTGGATGAGGTTGATGTGTCGGCTAAAAGCATTGCACAGTAGGGTGACGTAATCCGCTTCCAGTAATGTGAAGTTGTTATGGATTCGATAGAGAAAGGAAGTGTGTAAGGTAAATGTGTTTCAAGTTTCAACGGATGAGCACTTCTTGATGAAAATGCCAATGTGCCTCTAGTTGGATCGTCGAATGCGAACTTAAGATACTTAGACTCGTGCGAATGCTAAATGCGCTTTTCGAAGTGGAAGTAAAATGGACCGAATGTCTTTTGGATGTTTAATGATACAGCAATTAGGATTAAAGACAAGAGAAGTGTGGAATTTATCAATCGTATAGACTCTCATCGTACTCTATATGATCTTCCAAGTGACGTGCTGCTGCGTTCAATGATTTCCATTCTTCTTCGACAGCTTTGACGAGAGTGAATGTAATATCTTTCTTCTTCTTTTTCCAGAAAACGTCTGTGATGGGACCGTACAGTTTGGTGATCATCAGACTTTGTGCGACGAGTTTGTTCTCTGACTGGAATAAATCCAACGAGAGAGAGGAAGGTGTCCATTTCTACAGACGAAATCAACACCATAGATTATAGATTATAGATTGTACATACCACTCGTAGTTGATCATCTGTAAAGTCTTCCGTGATTGCGTCACTGAGATAAATGCTACATAAGGAGAGGTTGCTTGTATATGCTGCATTCAAAGTCCATCCACTTACTTCACAAAGCCTTTTTGATCGGTCCATCCATAAGTAGAGATCATCGTTTTCTTCACTGTCGATTTTTCTGTGTCATTGGATAATTGCCGCTGACGATGAGCGTAATAATAGCTGTTGGCACCTTTTCGGATTACATTTTCTTGTAATGCAGAAACTGGATCATCAGAGGTATTTTGTTGCTCTTGATTTGAAGTCTTCTGGAACGATGTCTTCAGTACATGGGAAACAGAATCTTTCGCGAATACTTTACGCCAAAGGTAATGTAGAATCAGTCCAGAGAAAGTCACCACCACCAAACTTATCGCAGCTTCTTGGAGTGTAGGCTTATTTAAATGTGCCACCCCAAACGGCGTAACTATCATAATGTAGTCAGCATTCGCATTTGGATTATAAATGTACGGGGAGAAATAGCTCGACTTCGTCATTTAAAAGCAAATTCCTTTAACCGATTGGCCATAAACATGAGCATACCGCATCCTCAAAACTGAACACCTTCAACAATGCATCCATTCGATATCTCGAAACGTAAAGCTTACAATCAGTCACACAACTCGGCGCTTGCAAGCGGGTGAATTTGCGTTCTCTGCGCCATAAATAATTGAAGCGTATGGTGTGGGAGACTTATAAGCAGCACTTTAGTCGGGCGGCCAAATTCGATCTCTGTAAAAATTGACATTTTTTGATTGATCAAAATGATTAATTAGCAGTGCGTGACAGCATCAAGGGGGCAAATTCAGCGGCCTCGCTTCTATTGGTTTATTATATCTTATGGGTTGTCTTTCTCAAACACACAGTATAGCCTGGCTTTGATTGATAATACCGCCTTTGTCTAGTTACACCCGCGACAAGTAATGTCGTACACCCATGTTTTTGTCTACTGCTCAGTCAATTTTGCGAATTTGCGGATGCTGTTTCGTTATGTAGTATAGCTCCTTAGTAGTAATAACCTATATGTGATAGCAATCGCGAATTCGCAAAGTGCAGGGGGTCTCGCATACAAATTTTGTTTTTGCCACCGCGACATATTAAATCGTACACCTCAGCCCATACAAATTCTGAGTATAATTAATGAACAAACTAAAGACTAGTTGTATTTAATAGTGCGTTTTGTTGCCCTCCTTTTCGACAACCTCAACGCACCGTCGTGGCATCGAGCGAACAAGCGACACTAGCGTGTCATGCGGTATTGCATCCCATGCGTCAAATAGTGCTGTCTCCAAATCAGAGACGCGCTCCAATTGTTTTCCATTATAGTACACTTGCCTGCTCATAATCGACAACAAATTTTCAATGGGGCTGAGATCAGGTGACTTTGACGGCCAGTCAAGCATCTGAATTCCCTCTTCATTAAAGAAATCTCGGCTACGATGAGAAAAGGTATGCTGGCGTTGTCCTGCTGATAAATGAAGTCGGTGCCGTAGTTAAGTTGTGCGAAGGGGAGCAGATATTCACACACTGTGTACACGTAGTCTTCTAAATTCTGCCTCCCGTTCAGCACAACAAGTGGCGACTTACCACGGGCGCTAAAAGCAGCCCAGACCATGACCGAGCCACCACCTGCTTGACGTCGCTTCGTCTGACGGGCGGGCTGGCGTAGGTCGCGCCAGTAGTGTTGGAAGCCGTCAGGTCCATCCAAATTCCATTTCTTCTCGTCCGAGAAAATGATTGAGTCCCAGATTGACCCGACATCCGTCCGAAGTAGCATGCCCTTGGCCCAAGATTTCCGTGCAGCCATGTCCACAGCCGTGAGTGGCAACATGTTATCCATCTTGGATTACACGAGCCAGTCGACCTGTGTCAGGATGCGCTGCACGAAGCGGAAGGAGAGTGGCAGGCTCAGCTAGGCTTTGGGCTGGGCGGCGCACAGGATCCCCTGCGCCGCGGTGCGCACGATGATTCGAATTTGGCGCTTCGAGAGGAGCGGAGCGGGTCCTCGGCGTTTCGGTTGTGAGGGTGAGGCAGGGCTAACTACTCGACGGATGGTCTCGAGGCTCCGCGAGGTAATCGTCTCAATGGCACGCAAGCTTAAGCCGGCCTCGCGAAGCCCCTCAATTTTTCCCCCCTCGTGATCGGTAAGTCGTGGCTTCTTGTTTTCCTTCCCGTCACTTTTTTCCGCTGACGTCATGTTGCTCAATGACACCTGTCAATGATATCTGTTCAACTATACAATCATACGTTTACACTTAGAATTTGTATGGGCTGAGGTGTGCGATTTGATGTGTCACGGTGGCAAAAACAAAATTTGTATGTGAGACCCCCTGCACTTTGCGAATTCGCGATTGCTATCACATATAGGTTATTACTACTCAGGACTATACTACATAACGAAACTGCATCCGCAAATTCGCAAAATTGACTGAGCAGTAGACAAAAACATGGGTGTACGATATTACTTGTCGCATAGTGTATTACTGACGTTCTTTATAATGGACAATGCAATATTAGCCAATCACCATTTTAGATCGACAAGGTCTTTCAAATTTAGTGTTAACAGACAAACTGGGAATGTGCCTGTTTGATGCTCACCACGCTATCTAATCACGTATAATCGAGTGATCTACATCAACGTGATGGCTCGCAATGCACTCGGAGGACCCGGGCGGCTACAGAACAAGAACGCACGCACTGCGTTCACCGCTCGTCACAAACTTGCGGTGGTGGCAAGCTTTGATGAGCTTGGGACATGTCTGCGTTTATTCGTAAGTTCTACCCGAATTTGGCTTGCAGCAGATTTGACAGTCGAAGGAAGCTAATATATCAGTGGATTCGAGACAGAGAGGCGCTCGAATGCGTGTTCGCGTCGCCTGTACAAGCAGAAAAGAAGAAAGCGCGAAGTCTCGGTGTCGCAACCATTTTGTCTGCTGACGCTGAGGGTGTGATCGTCACCTGGTGAACGAGCTGCGTGGCTTCGGCGTGCCTATTACCACCACGATGGTGAAGCTGGATGCGCGAGAAGTGGAGAGAGCGAGCAAGATAGAAAGCTTCACAGCCTCAACCACTTGGCAAAAGTTATTCAAGAACCAACATCAGTCCATCATGCGCGCGCGCAAACGTAAAGAACAGAGTACCCCCGCCAACGCTGACCAAGTGGCGGTCGATTTTGGCAAGACGGTGGGGCAAATGGCAAGCGGCCTTTCTGTCTCGAAGGTCTAAACGCTGACGAAACAGGTGTGTCGTTATCCGTTTGTTCACCATTTTCCTCATCGCCCCTCATACTGACTGTATTGCAGCCTGCTTTTTTGAATACATACCAACTCGCACGCTCACAAAGAAAGGAGAGAAGACTGTTTGGGTTCGCTGCGGTGGTAAAGAGAAGGAGAGTGTTATGGTCA
The DNA here is from genome assembly GCA_902706625.1 of Albugo laibachii. Classification (NCBI taxonomy): domain Eukaryota; phylum Oomycota; class Peronosporomycetes; order Albuginales; family Albuginaceae; genus Albugo; species Albugo laibachii. Next base: position 5,107 of record CACSLJ010000297.1, on the reverse strand, counting down.
TGCTGCTCGGTGACTCAGACGGTGTCAAGTACCCATCAACACTCGTCTACAAGTCTGTCCCGTCCCAGATTCCCTTAGTTGCTGAAGAGAACCGAGTGCAACGAAATGGCTTTGGAGTCCGGCTGTGGAAGCGAATGAAAAAGATTCAGGAGCGCACGAAGTAGCAAGTGTACAGCATCAAGGCAGGGTGTTAAAACGCCAACCTGCAGCTCAAGTTTTTTGAGACGTTTTTCAGCTCGCGTCCTGACATGAGCGTTCCAGTCCTTCTCTTGCTCGACGACTTTAGCGGGATTTGGACGCAGTCAGAACGTGAATATGCTACAGCTATCAACGGCATCATGATGAAGGTGCCTCCCGGCTACACTTCTGTCTGCCAACCGGCAGGCGTGTGTTGGATGAAGCCGTTCAAGGACCAAATTCGCGCGCAATGGATCGGCTTTTTGCGTGAACAGATTGAAGAGTGGCGCGTCGGCGAGCCATTCAAAAAAGAAGCGCCACTGCACGAGAACGTTGCCGATTGGATCCGCCCCGCCTGGGATCATCTTTCTATTGAACCTATTAGTGGTGGGAGACGAGAACGAATCTGCGTGCTTTGTTGTGAGTGATCTGGCGAGACCCAGCTTGCTGGATACCACGCTTGGAGAGATTGACTCAGACAATGAGTTTGACAAGTAGTTTTGAGCTAGATATGCAATGAAACACGTAAGCCATTGTCGGCACCGAACATTAATGATAAAAGGACCACCTTCTGTGTTACTTATTATCTTCATGAACAAAAAGCACCAGCACGCTAGGGGTCAAGTGCAACTATTGCTATCGACTTTACACGCACATTTAGGCAAAACTTACTGCCCATACGGACACCTTCTGAATTAAAACAATTATGGACCACCTTATCCAGCACTACTTGAGTCTCCCCCATAATTCAATGCACATGCATTTTTGCAGGATTTTTTTTTCAAACATGGCTGTCAGGTATAACTAAACAAAGGCGGTATCTCAATCAACACAAACCATAACGCGTTTCTAAATGCGTATGAAAAATGCGGCGGTGCTGTTCTTGGTGGTTACGCTTTTCTTCTGGAGATAGAGGATACATCTGATGTATTATTTAACTATTATACAGTACAAGGTAAAGCATGGGGGTTGAACTGTAAGAGTCCGCAGTAGATGCTCTGATTGGGTAACGTTTTCAGCAAGAGTTGTATTGGTTAAATTTTTCAATCAATCATGTGTATAAATTAGGGAATTACTACACTCCCGGCCAAAATAAAGTACACCCCATTTACTCCTATGCTTTGCTGTCAATCTCAGCAACCACTGCGAGTTGAGAGCTTCTATTTGGACAGGTTAGATCAAAGGGAGTGTTGAATAGGGTACACGTGTAATCGAGCTGGTTTTTGCAGTTTGAAGGGGGGCTCCCATACAAATGTTACAATCGGCACCTGGCCAAAAATATAAGACACCCCTCACCTATACAAAAATTCAGATTAATTGAGACAGCCCTTACAGCTTGATTTCTCTTGTAACAGCTAGTGATGAGTAACAGACAGGCTAGAGTGAGTATCCAATGATTTGTGGCTTTGAGGCATTCTGCAAGTGGTGGAAGGGGAAAAGAGCTTTCAGAAGAGGAGCGAGGAAGAATCTCCGGACTCCGTGAAACAGGACACTCCTTAAGCAATATCGCGCGACGGACCAAGCGCTCGCGTACGTGCTTTCGAGCAGCACTGCAGATCCAGCAAGCCAAGAGTGGGAGGGGACGAAAAGATATTTTGACAAGCCGAGACGTACGGCGTCTCGTGCGATCGGCAGCGACGGTAAACCTCATGGTCCCCCAGTTGCTCGACAAGCTAGAGCCCACTTGATTCCAACGCACTATCCGTCGCATCCTTTTTTATTAGACTGGCTTGTTTATACTAAAATGGCCTGCACCCTCCTTCTCACATTGGAGCACAAGAAAGCTCGGCAGTTCTGGGCTAAGAGCCACTTGATCATAGGAATGGATCGGGATACAGTCATTTCCTCTGATGAGAAAAAGTTCAACCTCGACGGCCCCGATGGCTTCAAGAAATACTGGCGTGACCTGCGCTCCCCACCTCGTGAGACCGTCCCCAGGCAGAATGGTGGCTGATCGGTTATGGTTTGGGACGCATTTAGTGCGAAGGGAAAGTCTGAGATGGCTATGCTCGCTGGGAGGCACGCATCTGAGCACTATGTCAACACTTTCTCTGAGTTCTTGCTCCCGTTTGCCCATTTGCACTACGGGGCCGACTACACATTCCAGCAGGACAATGCATCAATCCACATATCGGGGTTAACAGCGACATTATTTGAAGTGGAGCAGGTGAAGGTGATGAAGTGGTCAGCACGCTCACCCGATTTAAATCGATCGAAACTTGTGGTAGATCTTAGCAGCAAGAGTGTACGCTAACGGTAAACACAATTTCAACGACCTCATTTCGGCTATTTTGTCTAAGTGGGCAGCTATCGAATCGGATACCTTGCGCACTCTCGTTGACTCAATGCCAAAACGATGCATAGAAGTCATCGAATTGCGTGGGAACAAGACCCATTATTAATAGAAGTCTTGTTGTCTCAATAAATCTTAATTTTTGTATCGACGGGGGGGGTGTCTTATATTTTTGGCCAAGTGCCGATTTGTGACATTTGTATGGGAGCCCCCCTTCGAACTGCAAAAACCAGCTCGATTACACGTGTACCCTATTCAACACCCTCTTAGATCTATCCTTTCCAAATAGCAGCTCTCAACTCGCAGTGGTCGCTGAGATTGACAGCAAAACATAGGGTTAAATGGGGTGTACTTTATTTTTGGCCGGGAGTGTATATTCACACCCCTTTCCTTAAATTCACACCCTTTTCGCAAATTCTTATATTCACAGCCCTTTTCCTTGAATGCACACCTTTTCTCCACACCCACTTTGTTGATAAGTGTAGTGTTAAAAAATATAGACAAGTTGTCTAAAGATTTATTAATTTCATATGAGACAAGAGGTAAATTCGTTTATTGTGCCCTACTTGACCGCACCACCCAATTTCTCTTTTTCAGAGACTCCACCTGACCATATGCTTGACTTTGGATAAGTATCGCTTTTGTGCTGCTTTTCGGAAGCTTACCGGAACCGGGGGGACGACCGCAGGTTTCTATTAGTATTTCCGGAGCTCTCATCTCCACGACAGGACTTTTTGATGGTTACCTAATAATTTCCTTCAACTACTTTTCAAGACAGTCTATTTTCACATTGATGGCCTCAGTTTCATCGTTTTCGTCCGATAATACAACAAAATCACAGCAGTTAACGTGGACCAAATAACATGGATCATCTACACAATTTACAAGATAAATGACTTAGAATTGCGTCGTGTGCCGATGAAGATGCCATTGCTCATGGAAAACATTTTTTGTCAGTGTGCTCCCACTATTCTCTATCTTCTTCAACTTGTGATCACAAGAAAACCTCATGGTAGACGTGAACACCATTGCGCAAACACCTCTCCCTTCTTTTATCTTGAATTTCTCGAGGCACTTATTGATCGCAAAGGCTGATATCATCCCGCATACCGGAGTGAAAATCGACGGTAACCCATTCAAATTACGCAACTTTTCTTCGCTGCGACGTGTTTATTCAGTATTGAACTGATGTTCAAGCGCAAGGGTCAGTTTGTTGAGCACCGACAGCAGGTCCCCTGTTAATATTTTATACTTGCAGGAACGTTTTGATGTAAGCATGGGCGCCTTCGACTCGAGACGTAGCTTTGTTCCCAAAATGCAGATACTTTGAATTCCACGCATTTACAAATCGTTCCTTATATATAGGCTACGTATTCGCGATGTATTCGAGAGCCTTTGGTTTCGTTCTGAAAGAATCTGAAAGCTCTCTTCACTGTTTTTCATATTCCACTTCCGTGTTGGCCGCCACAATAATACACCACTGTTGAAGAAACACGGTCGTCGCTCGTCTCAAATGGTCGTGTGCACTTGGCCAGCATGTTTTTCAAAACGTAGCATTAATTTTGTAATGGACTGTAGTGGTAATGGGCTATTGTGGGATAAATGAGTAATGAATATATTAGCTCGCGACCTCTATACTCAGACGACGTTGCTACTGCTAATATTACTGACTACAATATTACCTACGAATACTGACTAAAATCCTACTGACTGATTACTGACTGCTTACTGATTGATACTGAATCCTTAGTGTCTGATTACTGCTTGATACTGATTGCTGAGTGACTGGTTACTGACTGCTTACTGATTGATGACTGCTTGATACTGGTTGCTTACTGACTGATTACTGATTGATGACTGACTGATTACTACTTGATACTGATTGTTGTTGATTGACTGATTACTGCTTGAAACTGATTGCTTACTGAATTATTACTGACTGCTTGCTGACCTATTTGTATAAATCATTACAGAGTTTCTCAATGAGGAACACATTAAATTGCTGGATTGGCCGTCGAAGTCTCCAGATCTAAAGCCTAAAGAGAAACTGCAGTCTATCATTGTGGAAAAGTTTATGCAAATGGAAGACAGTTTGATAATGTGCAAGTATTAACTGTGTCCTTAATGGATGAGTAGGAAACCTTTTCAAATGAAATTCTCACGTCGCAAGTGGATTGCATGCCCCGTCGGTTCATTGAGGTGATCGAAAGTAAAGGAAATAAGACACATCACTAAATTACCGACAGTATTTTCTTTGATTTTATACTTGATTGTGGTATTGAAAAAAGCTGACTTGATTTGTCGCAGGATAAAAATCAAACATTTTTCTGTTACGTACCGCTTAAAATGCGAGATTGATCGTGTTCGCTTAACTAGCTATGCATACAATACGTTTACATTACATATCTAAACGGGAGCTCCTAACTCCAAAAATTGAAATAGTTACAGCCAAAACACGGAGAGGTGATTTATTTTGGCGCGGAGTGTACTAACTCTCTAATTATATCATAAGAATTTTGCGAAAAGGGTGTCAATTTAAGGAAAAGGGGTGTGAATATACCAACGCCGATAAATTATAGGGAACCGTTAAAAATCCCTCTCTTTTCGCTGTAAATCCCTCAGTTTTTTCTCGGTTTT
>CACSLJ010000296.1:0-31733 GCA_902706625.1 Albugo laibachii | reverse complement strand
TAGCATACCTTTCTCCCATATCTTCAGTTGTATAGCGGTATATCTTTACCCCAAGAAGAATAGGTCTTTTTTTGACCAAGAAGGCAGCAAAAATCCTTTTGTTGCGACCGCATTATGAGATTTTATGTCTGCTTGCTGTGATGTTCCCAGCAAGGTGAATGTTTTCAAACCATTTGGAACGTCCTTGTAGGTAAATCCATCCAACACCAGGCGAACTTTTCCTTTGCCGAGTAGAAAGACGAGGTTTTTGCGTATCGTGATTACGCTCTCAGCAGTGCAATCAATCACTGCACCATGAACAGCTTTTCCATCCTCGTATCCCAGATATATAAGGCAGTTTTCCACATCTAAGTCTTCCACTCGGCGATAGATCAACACATTTATCTTGTATTTGAAAGACATATAAAATGCCATCAGAACAAGCCTCATCGACTTGCCGATGCCAGGTGATCCAATCACGATGCTTCTCAGATTCATGTCAGCAAAAGAGCTTGCGTTAGAAATCGCTCGATGCCAGCGGCCAACTATGGACGAAAAAACCTTTTGCTCTTCTAAACGCCACAAGATTTTGCCCAAGCTTGTGCATTCATTACTCGGTTTCCTAAATTTCCATATCTTCCGAATTCTGTGCCTTGTATCAGCTTCCCAAGTTGGAAATTTGATACATTCTTTTCGCAATATATCGAAGTCAGACTGTGAGAATATGGTTGTATTAATAGGTTCGATACAGAGTCTCGCCAACGCAAGAGTCTCCGGTGGAGATACAGCCGCCAACGAAGGAACTTCCGGTGGAGGGGCATCCACAAACACGTGAATTAGGCGAGAGACAGGCTGGAATTCCCTTCCAAAATACTCGATGATGGGAAGAAAAGGATCCATTAGAGTCATTCCCGAAAGGCTTTCCAACCTGAAATTATTAAGGTCGTCGAACGGAAACCACCTATCTTCCTGCTTGGTAAGGTACAGTTCCAAATCCTATGCATCGCACTTTAATCTTTTATCATTCTGTGCCTTGATGACATTTTTCAAGACACCAACCCGCTTATCTGAGTCGATATCGACAAAGAATGCCCTTCGTTTCCTCCCGCACTAACGCGCATACGAGCGTCAGCACCGCAATTTCTTTTCGTTTATTTTAACCAATCAGAACAATTATGGAAGTTCTCTTATTTTGAACATGTCAAAACACTACATATCACTACAAGAATGATTGATTGAAGTGGTCGAATTCACTCACTTTATAATCATCACGAGTACCTGTTTAATTACATATGTATTGATCACCTTCGTTGTGGGACGGTTCCAACCAACACTCACAAATTCGATGCTTTTTGTGTCTTTGTGTAACGCGTGTGGGAGTAATGACTTCTATCGGATGCGTTCGGTCGACAGGTAAGCTTCTTGGCTGTGCAGATGCAAATGTCGAGACGGTGGATCATCCCCTCTTCGCCGAGAATCCAGTATTTTGGGTCGTTCAAAGCGTCGAGAATTCTTGAGAAAACAATAACGGTATCGAGTCACTGTGTTTCAACGACCGCATTGCTCCAATTCGCATCGCTCATTGACGCAAATCCGGCGAATCGGAATGGAATGCATACACATCCATCGTCACATTTTTCCACTATTCCACCGCATCATCTCTTCAAGTCGCTACACCACCATTTCCACCCCATAAACTTCTTCATACCTAACGCTCGAAACCACAAACTCTTTCTTCAGAATCATGCGGACGCTTTCGCTTTCGACTTGTTTTCCTAGAAGTCAGCGGGCACGGGGTACATGAGCAATGATCGCGGGCATTCCGATACGTTTGAGTTTTATCTGGACACACAAACACGTCGATTGCACACTCGATATCGAACCACAAAACGCTCTTCATCAATCGTGTCATACCGCTCCATACATCCTCAAGCAGATTTCCTTATTCCCACGTCATAAAAAAGCCAATACGCCCGATACATGGGAGCCAAAATGGGAAAAAGATATCGTTCAATTCACTTGAGCAAAATGCCAACTATCTTTATAGGCGTCTCAGTCTCAGCCTCAGTCCCAGCCTCAGTCTCAGCTTCAGCCGCAATCTTCGTCATAATCGAATGCACATTCATCTTGCACAGGCCCAAAGATTTACGCCTCAATGCAAATATTCGGTCGAGAACGCTTCCTCTCATCGGATTCCCCGCGAGTGTCCTGAAATCTTCGTTTACTGAGTGTTCGCGGACTCGATCGATAGGGTGAAGGCTTATTATCGCGCCGATATTTATCCATTTCCGTGTCTCTCACATTTACATTTCCAATCGTATCCACGCGCATGTCCATACTTTTCGATCGGCGAAAGCGGTTGAATCGTTGACTCCGTTCATTCCCGCGAAAATATTCCTTCAAGCGTGTTTGAGCATTGTATTCCGATGGTATCGCCCCTTTTCCGAATGAGCGATCTCCGCGATGGATCGATCGCCATCGATACTTCGAGACTCTGGGTGTCGGAAGTCTTCACGATGCTCAAAGGTGTGTCGTTCGCTTTGCGCACTCAAAGCTTTCGAACGCGATCTCGAGCGAGGCGCGCCATTTGGTTGTCGACATCGATCTCTCCCGCGAAAAAGAGATTTTCGGATGTCGCTCGATACTTCTCGATAGAGAACGTCGGGATTCACACTCAGTTGATAGGTATCCACAAGTCGAGGCGGAGGCTCATAACGTCGAAATCGACCGTATCATTGCTTCGAATCGGAAACGCGATCACTGCTTCGATTTCTCGTCTTTTGAAGCGATCTTCGGCTTGCTCTCACTGTAGTTACGTGTTGTTTCAGTGGATGTGGCTTTGACATCGATTGAAATGGTCGTAGGAAGGCCGCTTCTCCACTGATCTCTCCACTTCATACAGCTTACGGCTTTTCACGTCGATCTTCCAACTGATTGTAGACGGATTTCTCGTGCTGTTGCGAAAGGCTCGCGATAATTTGCTCATTCTCGGTGTAACTTTCTCATCGTAACGTCGAATTCGCTCCAATCGAATACAACCTTCTCCGACAACTCTTCCGGACTTTGTAGCGAAACTATGCGTGTTTTCTTCCGAAATTTTACATTTATGCCCGTGATTTCCGAGAACTAATGCGGGAAACCGTGTCGCATCCGATTCAAACTGCTCGTTGGGATCGTAATATGGAGCCAATACAATATCATCCACCACTACCCGATGCTTCCGGATCGCCACTTCGGCGTCATCAGGTTAAATCGAATGTTTCCAGGTGATGACACGTTTAAAGGTCCAATATTCTCCAATATGCTGCAGAGTTCCCTCCATACGAGCACTCCCTGCTCTGATGTAAGGTCGTATCGCTCGACAGGAAGTCTGTCGTCCTCCTTAAATTCTCGTCCTGAAAGTATTACGACAAAGAGAAGCGTGTTACATGGTGGCCTCGCGAGATTTCCATCTATATTACGACCGTGAATCGATTCTCTGACAACGAATTGGATGATCTTTGGCTGTTTGTGTCGTGAGAAAGCTCACAAACGTGAATCCCGATGTGTTTCTTCCTCGATTTCGACCTTCCGAGCTTGGAGAAAAATTTTCTTCAGAATTCTAAATGGCCTAGTACGAGCTCGTGGCTCCAGTAATGAGGATACCTTTGTAGTTGAGACAAATGCCTTATCTTTTCGAACATGCCACGGCCGATTCGTGAGTGAAATTTGCCTTGAATCATGATTGCGACATCTCCGCACTTTGTTTCGATACAATCGGAGAAGCGCATTAAATGTCAATTACGGCCGACGGATAGTTGGGTGCATTCAAACGCAGGTGCTGGGACTATTCTAATGTAAGCAGAATTCAAGTCACAGAGTGATCTCAGAAGACGCAGATTTTGGCCCATGCTGATTTTGATGCTCCCGGCTGACATTCTAGGAAACACAATTGCTGAAAACAACTTGAAGTTTGCTACGGGGTATCCAACGACACTAGACCCAAGTAAAGTCGGGCAAGTTGTCATCCAAGAAGTGATAAATAACTAAGTAAAAAGTCCAATTGAGTGCTGTCATATCGATTAGTAGTGGCGATATTGTCGAAATGAAGTAATTTTTCAAAATCGGCCAACATATTTTGCTCAAAACATAGACGCGATATCCATTCAAAAACATCCGTCAAAGATATGGAAGGTGCTTCTGCGAACATAGAGAGCATTATACGAACGCGAAGACACGAGATCATAGTCCCTCGCGAGCATCACACCGGCATGGATAACGGCTCCATAGTGTACGTATGGAGTGGCGATGTCACGTCCTAGCTCTGTTGAGCTGGCAAATGATCCTGCTTTACTGATGTAAATATCAAATGCTATGCAGTTTCCTTATCTTATCACTCTTGATCCAGCTTGTACTTTGGCCTCTTCTACAGCAGACTGGAATTGTCGTAACTAGCAAGACAGGAAAACCATGCCGTACTTTTCAGCGATTTCTCGTCTCTGATGCATTGTAATCATTCCATTTACCGCAATCTAAGTGGAGTTGATTCATCATATCGATATCCGCTAGTGGAAAGTGACCAGTGGATTACAAGCAAGAGATCAAATGTGAACAACTGCTCTGGAGAAATTATATGATTTTGGAGACACGTCGCCACATTGCATAAAATTTGGTGCTACCGACAACGGGGGTACGGTAATATCGCTAGCACTTTGCCAATTGCTAATGAGTTGGTTGAAGAATAAGATCAAATTCGTGGCGACAAAAGCTCAGGATGCCATCATTCAGGGTATTGATGCAATGGCGCCTACACTTTATGAATCTGATGTCAAAGAATTTCATCAGCGGTGGCTCACTGTACGCCACTTTATGGATGCAGTTTTGGAACGAAATGTCGCCGATTTGATCGAACAAAAGCGGATTTTACGCGACTCTAATACGCCCGAGTCCTTACAGAAAATGGTGATGTTGCTATGTACTGAGGAAATGTCCATGGAGCATCAGGAAGCAGGTTTAGATGCCAGTACACAAACAAATGCGGAAGACTCGATGCAGTCCTATCGACCATGTTTGGAATATCTGCTCGAAAATCAGATCGTACCGTATCTTTGCGATATCGGGAAAAGGGATCAACCGCGTGGATTCATGTCCCTTTCACTGCAATTCATTTCTGCGATATTAGAAAAGTTGGAATATCCCATTCTTCCAACTAGAGAAATTCATGTGGCTATTATAGCTCTGGTCGAAAGCGCAATCCTGAGTGAGGTCGGTGACATTCTGATACAAAAGTGCTTGGTCAGATTACTCTATAGCATATGGAAGAAACTGCGTATTAATCCAGTGCAAATAGAATTCTTTTTTGTTTACCCAGAAGCAAACGAGTATGAGGAAGATTTCAAAAGCAAATCAGAGGCCTTCACAAATGAAGAGGAGAGAAAAAGAGTGTTCGAATTCAATATTTTCTCAGGGTTACTTCGGCACATGTACGCAGATGGTGTCATCGGTGACAGGTGCCGAGAAACGATAGTGATAGCGGCTGGTATACCTGAAGCATCTTTGGCTCAATTCATAATACATCTGACACCCTTTTGTCATGACGCAATCAGTGGACTTGTAGTGGCTTACGATGCCTTACCAAGAAATTTCGTCAGTAACAACAATAACAATCGTGCGGAAGCAAAGGGTCTTCAACACTCGAAATCAAAATACTTGGATATCTTTTTAGTTCGACTTCGGTTTTGCTGCTCCTTGTCATTGATTGGGAATACTGAAACCTTTGGAACGGAACCAACATCGATATCGACAATTATCACTCAATTATTCAGCGATCTATTCCTCAAATCGACTTATTTGCCTGCAATGTTGAGCACGTCAGAGCCTACTATCTTGGCAACAACACTGTACGCTCGAATTATCATGGAAGAACTTGGTACCTTTGGGCGTGACTTAGAATGTAATCCATTTCTACTTCTGACTTGCCGAGTCTTACTGGATCAAAGCTCAGATATCCCCAGTGTTGTAAAAGAGAGCTCAAGGCCAGTGTTCCTTGAATTAATCGGTAGGATTGACTCGCTCTCGTCATCTTTGAGCATTGCGACTATGGATTTAATTAGTTTCATGCTCGAAATCGATGACCCTCTTGTTGATAGCTGGCTTTTGAATCGTCCTGCTGGTGATACAAGAATGGTAGAGGAAGAATCAAGTCAAACTACATCAATCAAACAAGCGAGACAGCATGAAGCGGTCTGGTTTGCATCGCATTTTCCGAATGCGAGCATTGCCTCTCATGTTCATTTGTGGAAGACGCAGGGTTTCTCTAAACACATGGAAATCGGTGAGGTTCCTGAAATAGTGAGCTCCGGTGAAAGCGAAAATTCGAAAAATCAAGTGGTCTCAATTTTAACTTACATTGTCGATGCCGAGTATATGGCAACACGCCGGATTCCATCGATTCTTGGAGCTTCAGCCATGAGCGATGAGGAGGGAAGGACAGAGTGCGAGCAAATCAAATCAAAAGCCTTACTGAGCTGGCGAAACGTGCAGCAAACCGAAAACCACTCGATTCCATCCAATGCGTTAGAATCCGCTGAGCATATTCCTCCATTGCTCCAAAGTGTCTTCAGTAAGCTGGAGAGACTTCTTGAGCACTCATTTTTAGAGAATTTATCCTTATCAGGCCTTGTATCTATACTGTCTCAGAAATCGAATCTTGTGGATGTTGTATTTGATTTTGAAGACACCAAAGATGGACAGAGCATACGCGGCATTTTGGAAAAGGTACACAGGGACGCTATGACTCGGCTAACGAGAATTCCTGATGGTAGTACTCGTCTGGAAGAAGTGCGGCAATCTCTCAAGAAAAATGAGTCCACCGAACTCGTAAATCAAGAACCTGAAATCATGTTTCTGTGTGGATTCGTGATTCTTGACGAAATCCTTAAGGAAATGTGCTCATTTCTATTTGCAATGGAACGGGCACAAAGCTTACCACTCAAACCAGAAGGATTTTACATGGAACCAAATACTCGAATGACATTCATTCAGACCCAGGAGAACTCAGTTTTGGAGAGTGAGAATAGACTCGGAAGAGTTACGAGTAGCTCGGAACCAACTGCAGACAAGGGCACAGAAGTGGACTTGGAAGCAATGATAATAGAGGCTGAAGCCACCATAACAGCGATGCTGAATCGTGTCTCGTAAGTTAGCAGGGGCTGGCTTCGAACTTGTTTAGAAGTCCAATGTAGGACAATGATGAAGGTCAGTCAATTGATGGAATACGATGCATATCAACACCTTTGAAGTAAGGTAAATAGAGTAGCAGCTACTGTATAGGGATTCATAAAATTCAATAGAAGCATGAACGAAATTTGGTTTTTTTTCGGGATCTCTGATTCTGGCAAGAGTATGCAAAGGTGCTCTTTTGAACATTGTACGCATGCTCAGAAAGATCAATTCTGTTGTGCTGAGTTAAGTGTAAATTTTGAACAAGCTGTTGCTCCGCCAGCCCAAATCCAGCTCGTTCGCACTGACAGCTACGCATAGGCCGACCGAGTGGCTTGAAGCCTAATCTAGTGCCAGGGAGTTGCAAAGTGTTGGCTGAGAGAATGTCAACAACGAAGGGTAGCTGCACATGAAAGTGAATGCTTACAAGTTTTTATACAGATTCTCAGCCAGCAAACTCAGATTCACACACTTGGAAGTTTTGCGTAGTTTGACAACAATTGAGAGTCGGATTTCGTACTCAGATATTATATTATTGATGTCGCTACTAGAGGATCAAGAAGCTACGGCTTGAAGCCCCAGGTTAGTTGATACACGTATAGAGAATTGAGCTCCTCCATGGGGATTTCTGACTAGTGATCATCTCAAGCTGCGAGCAAGAAGGCCAGTCGAGACAATGATATTCATCGAACAAGGTTTTATGGTGGCGAGATATTAACTGGCCATTTGAAGGTCACTCTGCTGATGATTTTTGCATTTTGCCTTCTCCACGAATCGGAGCATACAAGAGTTCACAACATCAACTATTTTACGAGCCCAGCGAGACGAGTGAGAGTATATTAATGACGAATTCATATGCGGCAGGACATTGTACAATGCAAAATGCTTCGATTCTGAGGATCGACTGCGTTTTGTGTCTACGCGGCAGGTATTGCTCGAATTTGTGAGTCAAAAGCCCAACTCATCGACCTATATAAATGGATAAAGCAGCCCCAGGCATTGCGTCAAATCTGATCAGCATGGGTTCTCCGGAACCTTAATGAAGCTTACCAGGACGATTTTGTGCATTAGCATAAATCGTTGTCCCGCTTCACCAACTTGCAGCTTTTTGGTTCATGCTCTAAATATTTTCATGCACGGGAGGTGACCACAGCTGGCCAAAATTGTATGCCTAGGGAACGGTTCATTTGTACCAGCTGATGTTGAACGTGCAGGATGTGTTGCTGATTTGGCAACCTAATAGTCTTAATACTTCAGTCCTGAGGTTTTATCTATCGACCTTCTAGTGAGATGACAACTGATTGACGATAGCCACTAGTCAGCGCCATTGGAACTAATTGTGAAGCTATCGAGTGCAATGCTACAAAAAGATATACAGCGAAAGAGATCGGCTTCATTTCACCAAACCTCCCATTTGTCATATCTGGAACGCTCGATAATCGCGCAGGCTTGTAAATGATTAGTCGTCGAGATGGACATGATCAAGCAAATGTCTTGAGATCCAGTACAATATATACCTTGCTCATATCAATTTGAATCGTGTTGAGTAGTACCATCTCCTCGTCGCAGCGATCGCGAATCCGACAGCCGATAGGCAGGGCACAAACATCTAGCGCAAGAAGAGACACAGTACTCATTCGGAAAGTTGAGCCTTTTATTTCTTCTAATGACTAAGTCATGGAATTAGTAGGGTACTTGAAGGCCACCGACGTCAAACCAAAGTCGCTGCATAGTCTAGTATTGAAAGTGCGATAATGATGAACATCCCATTGCGGCGCGTGATCCACCGATCACTCCGCTCCTGATAATAGAGAACCCGATCTTTATGGAAGCCCTTTGCGAACACGTTGGTGAGATCGGGGAGTTCCGGGAATTCTTTCTGCTAAAAAAGAGACCCGAGTAAGCCTTTGAATCATTAATCATTCATATTCGCACCTGAGACTCTAGCAATACCCCATAGTCTAGCGCTGTCACTTTTTCTTGATTTTCGCCTGCGACTAAAGGCTGAGCAAAGTGCCAAACGGAACGGCTTTTCTCTGCAAATTTGGATCGCCATGTTTCCTCCATCATACTTTTATTGAGGCTTCGCTCAGCAGCTTTCGGCAGGTTGACCTGGAATCGAACATAAGAATCGTTCAAATTTCGCAAGGAAGGATCCCCGTACATGTGAGGAAATAATTTCGTTGAGAATTTCTTTGTGACCCGAAATGATATCGTCGACAAGTTGAGTACACTCCTCTTTTGTGAGCTTTTGGTCATGATCACTATCCCGAAGCCTAAAGTAAACTTTCACACACGTTAGCTTTCCCGCATTCAACAATTATATGAACGGTACATTTGAGCCACACTTCATAATTTCCCATAACCAGCGACTCAATCATGCTACGAAATTCACTGGCAGATACCGCTTCTGCACACAAAGTTCTAATGTTAGCTGACACCAGCCAGATCCTGCCAAAAACCTCACACCTTGCGGGCCATCTGTGCCTTCTGAGCGCTTCAATAGTTGTGTCAAGCGATGTCGAAGTATCGTCAAGTGTATCGCGTCTACGTATGCGTTTTCTTCGGATTTTCCTTCCTCATTGTTTTCTTTGGCACGCGTACACCCAATTTTCGGTCTCTCGTTCCAGCATTGAGTCTCTTGTTGACGGATATGCTCGCAAATACGCTTTGAAGCAATCTGAAATTCAGTCTGAATCAAAAATAAAGTTTAGTAAGAATATAATATATCCGAGGTCCGTACCCAGGACAACGCTTTCCCATCAGGAATGATGTTTGCACGATGAACATTGAACCACTCGCGATACTGATCAAAGCACTCTATCCATTTATCCGTTAGAAACTAGCGATGAAAAGAAGCACAACTTTGTTTCAAAACATACTCTGATGCGTTTGCTTTGCTTCCAATTCAATGCATTCCTGCGCTTTCTGTATACTTTCAAGCTCCGCACTCGCTAATGCAATTATCACAAAGATCTATTTTTGGCAGGTTTCACCCTTACCATCACTCTTGCGGAATGAATCGATCCAAATATTTCGGCGCGTCACATTCGGAACGCAAAACTTCAACTTGGAAGCAGTTTGTCGTTTTCCGTGTAGTAGCGCACACGTTCGCGCGAATTGCGTGCGTACCATCAAGACACGGCTAGCTCCTCGCGTAGTTGATAGCCTCCTACAAACGATGTTTTTAACGTAACTTTCGGCTTCGCGCGGGAACATGAAAGCGGTGCCTAATAACATAAACCCAACAAAGCTATTTCTATGATTGCATCTATCGACGTATTCGTTCGCAAGACTACTTTGCGAATGTTTTGGAGCGGAGAGAGAACAGAGCCAAAACCGGTTGTCCATTATGGTACAAGCGCGCGGAATTGTGGTGAAGCGGGACTCTGAATTTGACTTCGCCGTGCTCTTGACGTGCGATACGCTTGAGGGATAGCGTGCAGTGACCAATTATACCCTCATGCTTGACCCACATCAGCATATGGAGCTGTCTTAACGGCCGTCGATGTTGTAGAACAGCGTTCAAAGAGAGGTCCCATCCATTGAGCTGATGTCTTCGTTCACCAAGAATATCACACTGCTTTACAGTTTGTGGATCTTCACCTACCAAAGGCGCCACCAAGCGCGTTCGTTTCGGGACCAAAACATCATCTCGCACCATCAGCCGGACATTGTGCACATGCAATACTGTGGAAACAGGACGGAAATGTAAGACTCGATTGATTCGACGCACCACATGAGCTTGGTCGAAATACGATTCTCCGATAGTAGCTCGTCGAATATCGTCTTTCTGCAAGCTGGCTCTCAGATTTGGGCCACGTGAAGTAGCGAATGCGTCGATGGAGCTCACAATTGATCCGTCATTTCGTGATTTTTCATGTGGAAAGCTGAGGACAAACGTCGCGTACACTGGGCTATGGTCACTGACATCCATCCCTTCTCCATGATTTACAGAGCGATAATTATCAATTGGAGTATTTCCCTGTTCGATCGAGACTTTCTCCGGCATCAGCTTTGACTCACTGACCAACAAAGAGTGAGATAAAATGCGATCACACCAGCCGGGTACACGTGTCTTGATCTTTCCTCCTTTGTAAAATGGTTCTTTGTATATTGTTCGGTAGATAAGAGTGGGCCAAGATGGTAGCGACTCATCCACAAATCCGCGTTTGGGGAATTTCTTATATGTTGGGTAGAAATCCGGAAACATTGCTGGTTCTGTATAGCCCTCAAAGACACCACCATTCCGGCGGTCGATCAAGAGGCCATCGTGTCTATCGTGGAGTTCATTTACACGACCTTCACCCAAGAGCTGCAAGACGCGTTTCGAATCGATAGAGACGATACGATAATTCAAATCTCCCATCCAGACAACGTGATGAAATTGAAAGGTGAGATCAAAGTTGTGGTGGCCCATCACCCGTCCCAGGCATGCATTAAGTGTCTTGATCTGCTCACGTCGATACGTGTCATTCCGAGCATCAAGATGACAATTGACAAATACAATTGTTGTGGTCTGATTTAACATCAAAGCAACCGCGACACCACCTTTCGACCCGCTGGTCAGATTAAATTTGTGAGCACCCGAACGAATGAGCTTGATGTTTTCTTGTATCTCCACTGCGTAAAACACAGCGATCCCAGTAAACTTGGTCCCAACAAAAGCTCCATCTCCACGACCCCTCACTGCATCAATTACAGCTTCTCCGGTATAACTGTGATTTTTGATCAAAAAGTCACAATTCTTCAAATCCAAGCGAAAGTATACTTTTCTCAATTGATTCCTATTCAAGTAAGCTTCGATTGCGTGATAAACATGTTCCGATACGCTCTCCTGTACCCCAATAACATACAGGTGATACCCAAGAGGGATGAAATCTTTCAGATAATCAGAAGACCGCCGCTCATCGATCGATACGCCATTGTCCGTAAACGGATCAGCTGCTCCCATATTCCACGTGCCAGTCCAAAGTCGGATATTGCCTTTGCATGTGTCAACCACGCGTGGGTCAAGCTGTAAGGATCCTCCAAGGCGATGATCCGACCCTGTCGTCTCCATAGAGTGCGAGGATGGTCTACACTTTTCGGCTTGCCCGCTATTTCTACCCGTGTCTTCGATGTAGCCGTGTTTTCCACCCATCATACTGCCGTTGGACACCAAAAGTGGAGCCTTTTGAGGTGAAATTAAGGCGCTTGCTGTCTTCTCCTTTTGTAACGGTAATTCCTGATGAACGTAGCTGGATTCTTCATCATTCTCTCGAAAGGATTGCATCTTTCCAAATCCGATCCGAGCGCCAATGTGGGTATCGGAACTCTTCCCACTGATTGCGGGCTTTGACGCTGCCAAATCGGCCAAGTTGTTACAGCTGAAACTGCTTTTGATATTGGCTGTTTTGTTCCAGTATCCTGCCCGGTACTTATTCAGAGATTCTCTGGTGGTTTTCCGCGATCGTGATCGATGGGATGCAGCTGCAGCAGCTTGAACTGTCAGTCCTGTGTACCCGAATCCGTCCGCAAAACTCTTCGATTTTGTGATTCCATTGTGAGGTTTTGTGCTCTTTATCGGAGCCAAACAAGCAAGTTTGAGCTTCCCTGATCCGTCAGAGTGAGACGAGTCGATTTGCGTGGATGGCGGTGGCGGTGTATCTGAAAGGCTAAAGGAAGATGCGACGCTATGACGCCGATACGCATTGAGGGATGTAGACTTTTGGTCGTTAATGTTCTCTGTGGGCAGAAAGCGATTTCGGAGCTCCGCGTTCTCTATTTCCAGCTCTCTGACGCGCTCATTTAGACGGAGCATTTCTCGATATAAATCGCTGGAATGATGATTTTTATCTGTTTGGAAGATTGACGTTCCATTTTGGTGTTTGATGAACTCATTGGGCTCGCTTTTCCTATGATACGATTGCTGGAATACTTTGTCGACTTTCGAATGGACGAGATCGAACGTGTCTTTCATCGCACCCGATCGACGTTTAGACGATTTGGAAACAAATGAATTCAATAGTTTATTACTCTGCGATCTAGGCGCAGGTTGGTGAGGAGAAGAAGGCGGAGATGTCATATACGTGGACATTGTTAGGAACTCTCCAACTTCAAGCGTCGATGTGAATTTTGTGTGGCAGAGAAATTGTTTATACCGGAATACCGGTAGATGAAGGTTTTTATCCTGACAGATTCGCGAATCAATACAGATGGCTACTTGTACCTATGCAAAAAGACAGATTCATAGACGACTTTTAATTTCGAAACCAAAAGCGCATGCGCATGACAATCCAATCGATGCGTGAGAATCAGCATCCCACTGTATCTTAGTTAACAGAATATCGGATAACTGATAAATAGCGATGAAAAAGCGATCTCGATTGGATGGCGGCATCTCGAGAGAAGAATACAATGCGGCCGAAATGCGAACGGAAATTGAACTTTCTCCGTTCCAAGGCGAGAAAGGTCAATATCCTGATAATACCGACCGATCTACATTCTCTTTCGGCGCGAAAAAGAGCGCTCACAGCACAAATTTAACCAAAAGCCAGCAATACAGTCGTAATGTACTGGCGCTCAATGACTCATTTTGCCAGATCTTGCATGCACAATTGCACAAGAATCCTACATCTTCCTGGGAAGACAACATGAGAGAATATCTCCATTTTCTACGCGAAATCAAACTCAAACTTGGCAGTCAATGCGGAAAGGTTTTCTAACCGAAAACCATTGAATCCATCATGCTCATTTTTGTAATTTCTAGATTCTGACCTTTGGAAGCGGAGATTGCGGGCAATTAGCGCATGGCGTCGATGAAGATGACGACATGATTGTCATGTACCCTCGTGTGGTCCAGCGCTTGGCCGATATCTCCATCTCGTTCATTTCTTGCGGAGGCTTACATACGGCCGCGATATCGGTGGATGGATCTGTGTACACTTGGGGATGTAATGATGATGGCGCTCTTGGCCGGAATGGTGAAGAAAACTTCCCAGCAAAGGTGAGTGGTTTCGGTCCATTGGAAAAGCACCAAGCGATACAAGCTGTGGCAGGAGACTGCCACACTTTGGCTCTTACATCTTCTGGCGAAGTATTCACATGGGGATGCTATAAGGATAAAGAAGGTAAATTGTGGTGTGATGCGCCCAATGCGGGAAAAGCGTTCAAAAACAAACAAACAGAGCCGGTATTGATTCACGGGCTTGAAGATATCAGCGATGTGCGTTGCGGAAGCTGTTTCAACTTGGCTAGGACGAGTTGTGGCACGGTGTTTTCCTGGGGACTCGGTGAGCAAGGCCAATTGGGTCGAAAGGCAGACCTGAATATGAAGAATGAGCACGACAAATACGATACCAAGCTAGTATTTGATCAACATCTAACACCCGCACGCGTTACTTTGGGCACAGAATCTCTTTCGGATGTCAAGACGATGGGATGTGGCGCGTACCATTCACTTTTCGTGGTCGGTGGAAATGGATATCTGTACGCGTGTGGACTGAATAATTACGGTCAGCTGGGAATCGGAAACACCTGTAATTCATCGGATCTTGCGCTAGTGGAAGATTTGGTTGCTCACAATGTGATGCAAGTGGAAGGAGGCACACATCATTCTGCAGTGCTGACAGTGGGTGGTGAGGTCTACACGTTTGGGAGAGGCGATTCTGGGCAGCTTGGAATGCTGGACGAGTGCACGAGTGGTAATTACAAGGACAGGTACTTTGATCGCATCGTATCTTCTCATCTAAAGCGCCTAAATTGCAGACCTCAAAAGGTTGTGATGGATCCAAAAGCCAAGAACACGTACATCACGTCGATATCATGCGGTTCCAATCATGCGATCGCATTGTCCAAGGATAACCAAGTGTTTTCGTGGGGATACGGCGACATGATGGCTCTGGGTAATGGGCGCGATGAAGATGAACTCAAGCCGAAAAAGATCGATTCGTCCAAATTCGATAGTGGTGGAATGAATATCATACAAGCAGAAGCTGGAGGGCAGCACAGTGCGCTTCTTTTGGCTCCCATATCGCCTCCATCGATCGAATTCTGCGCGTAGAAACACGACAATCTTCCGTCGCGACATGAAGGAAAATACCGGTCTAGGAATGGTAACTAAGGAGATAATGTTGCGTGGTCCGTCTATGCGCTGATAAAGTTTTTTTATTTTCGAATGATTTTTAGAGTGTCACGCTTCTCTACTTGTAAAGTGTATCGGTAATGAGCTGTGAGGTCTGCGTGATCGATTTGGACGATGGTAAAAGCCGGAATGTTTGTTGGGATCCGTCGACTTTGGATGATGAATTTGAAGTTTTGATCGAGTCACAATTGCGCCAGGAATTCGCAGTGTCTGACGAAGCCTGGGTGGACTTGATTGATCTGAATAACTCCGCATTGATCAGTATTAATAAAGATAACTTGCTGAATGTGAAAAGCTCGCTTTGTTTATGTCTTTCGTCGAAATCAGTGCTTCTTGCGCCAATAAAACGCAATGAGATTTTTGAAGTTATTTTTCACCAAAAAGTCATCGGAATCACGGTTCATGAGAGCAACGATACTGTTCGTGTGCATCAGTTTAAATGCAAGTATGATGGGTCTATGGGCGAGGCCCAAGCTTGCGGGAAGATCCAAACAAACGATATCATTTACAAGGTCTCTGGTCAGCGAGCGATCGGTCGACCGTGTGGTTATGTGCTTCAAATGCTTCAGACGCAGAAACGACCGCTTTCTATACAATTCTTCCGACCGTTTTGTCGAAAAGGGCTTTTTGCAGTGGAATTTAAAAGCGTGAATATGAATATGGTCGTAAATGCCGACGAGGAGCACGTTTTGGTGACGGAATTGCCAATGGCCTATCCGAATGTTATAGGGTACGCGGAAGCTCATGGAGTTCGTACAAGCGATGTGATACACGCTATCGATGGAGAGATCATTAAAGGAAGCGAGGAATACAGCCGGGCTGTCTGCCTTCTCAGTCGTCCTAAGCGTCCGATGGTCGTAGTCTTTCGACGGTCTCGAGCGTTAATGCTCACACAAGAGAAGCTGAACGGCTGTGAAGTTTCATCCACACCGTCTGGAACCAGTGATACATTCCTACCTCGCTTTTCCTTTGCGTCGACCGTAGCTCCATCTCCTCAACAAGCTTCTCGAAACACTCTTTTCAGTCGGCGTGGATCGAGGTGCAGTGTGATGAGCTCGGCTCGTGGGGAAGCGATGCTGGTGGAAGACATGCTGCAGTACTGCGAATCACTTGCGTTTGAGGATATGGTGACGCCTGAAGAAGCAAGTATACTCAAGGAGATGGTCATATCGACCCGACCCGACCTACTTTGCGCGATCCGAAGGAGAAATCGGAATGCCGTTATCGCAATTGTGCGCTCGCCAGCGATGCGCTTATGGGATCATTTGTTAAAGACGCGTGAAAGTATCCTTTTGGCGGGTCCCGTGCTCTCCAAGAAAAAGAAGCGGTATCACTTATTGCTGAGCGATCATCAGCGACTGCTTCTTGTGGACAAAGAGACCAATTTGCTGGATGATGAGATTATGTGCTCTCACATTGTGACAGTCAGTTCTAAAAGTGGATCGTGTGAGCTGCATATATCCACCGCCAAGCACGAGTACGCTCTGGTGGACAATTTTGTGGGCGTGATGGTATGGGTCCGAGCCATTTTGCCATTCGTGTGCACGCAGGGCTACCTCAAAGTGTCTACGAGTCGAAGGCTTTTCAGCTCCAAGCGAAGATACTTTATCCTTCGGAAGAAGCAGCTGACAGGATACAAAAAGGAGCAACAGATTCATTCTCCGGATGCAAAGAGCAGTACAATTAGTCTCAAGGGTGCTTGTATGGATATTGTTGATCCAAAGGGATTCATATTTACAATTTCGACGCCCGAGTTCCTACAAGCTGGAAAGAAGCTCATTTTCACGGCTCCTTCCGGAAGAGAATTCAATAAATGGATCGTAGCCCTGGATTTTATATCCAAAAGCAGCTCCAACGATGGCTTTTTCGATAGAGAGTGATTTTAATTTCAATATATTTCCTGTAAATGTAAAGAAAAGCACAAACAAAAAAATTTGGTGAGGTCGCTATTGAGTGAGGGACGCTTCCAATTGCGCTTTCAGCTCTTGACAGAGGTTGTGGAGGTCTTCTTCCGCTGTGTGGAACGCCCAGCACAAAAAAAAGCTCGCTTTTCGTCCAGCTAATGTGAGTTTTGCCTGCACTTTTTTCGAGTGTTTGGCTCGAGTCGTACTGCTTGCAACGAAGAAAGAATCGCTTTTTGCGGCGAGGAACAGCGCTTTGAGGTCGCAGAGTGCATCCAGAATAAACACTTTCCAGCTCAAAATCGAAAATACGTCCGCCATCCGACTTTGGCCTTCCTTTGCGTCTCGGAGGATTTCTATTGCTTTGATGGATATCGCACTCAGAGTCTGCTCCATACTGGAAAAGCGCACTTTTGTGTCATTAAAGCTCGTACAGATGGCATAGATATCCTCAGCCGCATCCAAAGGCGTAGATCGCCATTCGCCATTGTATCGCCTCATCACTAAAGAGTACGCGTGCATTATATCAATGAGATGATATTTGAGGAATTCTGAAGGTTTTCCATGACCTCTAATGAGCGAGCTCATGAGGTCGGGCATTTCTCTCGACTCATTTTCTGTAAACAAAACAGTCGGAAAGCGCTGCGATTCAGCCAATTCCTCATGACCACCTTCACGAGGTATATCGTCCTCAACCTGTTGGATTCTTGGATATCGCTGTCTTTGGGTTTCTTCCAAGTACGTTGCTGGAGACATCATCCACCAGGGCTCCCAGCAGTGAATCCATTTACTGACCTCACCCTTCCGTACAGCTCGTAGAAATTCTTCTTTTTGCGCATCGGTGAGATCCTCAAATTGTATTTCACCATTTTCTTCCAATTTCAGCTGTAAATTGTCAAAACTCTCACTGATCTCCTCATCCATCGCATTCCATCGATTCTGCTCGTTTTGAAATTCTTTAGTTCGCTGTAAAATCGCATCAAAACTCTTTTTTTTCTCTGTGTCGTCTTCGGCCTTCAACTCCGCAGCAATGTGAGCCCGAGCAAAGGACTCTGTGCACGATATATTATGCTTTTGATAGCAGGAAACGCTGCAATACCTCACACTACATTTCGGACAAGTGTATCGCGACGCGCTGAGCATACAGAGAGAGCATAGTGGTTCCTTTTGTGGCGATTGGGATATCACGAGAGGTCGTGTGTCACATACGCTAGTTCGAATGTGTCCCAAACGGAGTGACACTATTTTGTCCATTCGTTATAGCATATCAATGTCTACCACATTGTTGGTAATCAGTCAGTCGTATTAAAGAGTGATGGAGGCAGATGGTGATAGAGCGTGGTAAGCACTCTCTCGTAGACCCTTTTATACCTCTATAGAACGATCCCGCAACCACACATGTTCGTGATTGTAGAAAAATACAGCGTAGCGAGACAGTGACGATCGTAATTCGTAGTCAGAGTCAGAGTCAGAATGGCGCAATCAAGTCAACAGAATACCGCAATTTGTTATGAGAGCGTTTACACAGTCGTTTTAGAGGCGATAGAACAGTGGATGTGTCTATCGTCAGCAAAGTATGTCGTCGGAATGATGGTATTCGCGCAGCTATTCTCCAAGCTCATTCCGACAACATTCATGACCATTTTGTGGTACGGAGCCTTGGTCTATCTGTTCTCGTATCACATTCAGAATACAAGCATCCTCCCAGCGACACGTACGTCTCCTTCCCTGACGAATTGCGTCGCAATCGAACGCCGCAACATCAAACATTTCACATTGCGGTACTTCCATCCAGGACCATCATTCCATACAACGATACATACATTTACCATCACTCTAATCCAAAAGGAAAGAGACCAACATTTCTCAAATAAGAGCGAATCGCTGACGATCTTCCGAGGTGCAAGCTACGACTCTGGTATAAAACTGGTTAAAGAGGCCGCAATTGAGGGAGTAGATTTCGAGGATGAGACAGACAGTGATACTGGGGATGAGTGTGACCAGGAAGCATCACTGCTGAGCCAAGACACAGAGTCTGTATCTTCAGGGGAATTGGAGACATTCGATGAGACTTTGGACATTGTAAATTGTCTTCCGATAAACAGTCAATTCAGACAGCAACTTTATTCGTATGAGCCTTTGACTCCAAAAGCGACAACACTCTCTCCAGCTGTACGTCAAATGATAGCGGAAGCTGATGTGATGATGGCCGAGCTAAGAGATATGCTCTTGGTGGATGATTTGCATACAGATGACGCGTTGTTTGTTGAAGAGGAAGGACATTTTCCGAGTCGAAAGGAAGCGTTTGAGACCATGTACGATGGAGATGACGAAGAAGATACATATCGTAGTCGAAAGCTTTGCAAGCAGAAACCTCAATGGGTACGTTTTGACCCAAGTGTCACGGTCTATGACGCTCCCGATGAGTTCTATTTGTGAACGAAGACCAGAAAAACGATTTGTTTTATAATAAAAAGGAGCTTGAGCAAGTAGCTTTAGAATTCTTTGCACCTAATAACTAACCAAAGTATCTCACCATCCAGATGTATAAAAAACCAATGAAAATGCTTTCTTTATTGATTCAGAAACGATATGAAGGAAGCGTACGATCGCTCCAGATTGTAGCTCAATTGTCGTATCTGATCGTCGATGAGCTCCTCAGAGGCTCTCATGGAGTTGAGCGTGCGTACCCATCCTTCCAGTTCTTTACGCCCCTCAAAATCAGGCGGAAGACCGCTAATTTGGGTCAAACTCGCCATCATATCGGTCAGTAATGGCTGAATCTCATCCACTGCTCGCATGTTAAGTTTCAGGACATCCATTAGCGTGATAAAATGCTGGACAGTTTGTGCGACAACAACCGAGTCTTTCTTCCGATTTGTGGTGTTGTGAAGTAGCGTGGCAGGTACACCAACACGCAAACGCTCCGATGCTCTTTGACAGTTGCTGCAATTGGCGGAAATGAATGAATCGATGTCTTTTATGTGACTTCCCAAACGCAAAGCGACTTCAGCGGTTTTGAATTGAGACAGCAGCTTGGTGCATGCTTCTGTGTACTGATTGAATTTCAGAAATGAATAGAGATTTAGCGGCGCTTGAGGGATGTACCTGCTCCTGTGTCACATCATCGCGAACATAAGCTGCTTCCAGATGCTCTAGACTCTGTGAAATCAAGTAAAATGTCGAAAAGCACAACATTTGGTGTGGATACCTTAATAATTGCGTAAAAGTCGGCAAGATCCTCATACTTTCGCCGATCGTTTGTGTTTGTGTATAATTTCACTTGTGTACCGGTATCGAATTTGCTATCGTGAAGCTACAGGATTGTGCGTTAGTCTCAACGTCCGGCAAATAGAACAATACGACATACCGATGATCTACTTTCGTGATGCATTCTTTGGATACTGTGAATGCTCGGTTAAGTACGATATGCAGATAAAAGGTTTTCGCTTAATTACTTTGATACATTGAGGACATGTAACGTGGAGATTTCCACCGGACTGGGGCCCGAAACTTCCTCGAAGCTTTTATGAGCTGCCATCCATTCAATTTCCATCGTACATTAGATATTTGATCCAGCAGCGCTACGAGCTTGATCTGAAAGCTCCTTGATACCATGTTATATCCTCCAAGCTCTCCATTCTCCTCTATCAGCACTTATTTGGTCCAATTGCGGTGTTCCCATAAAATCGAGTCACAAAATGAGCAGATTGGTAATTTCGACAACTGTGCATCCATTTCAGCCCGCTGTAAGAATATCGGTATTCCAAGCGTTAAGCGGCGAATTCGGAGACATTTACCACAGTATATCAACCCACATCGATAACAGTTATGTTTGTGATCCCGCATCGGAAGTCGAAGCAAGCGA
Source organism: Albugo laibachii (assembly GCA_902706625.1). Taxonomy (NCBI): domain Eukaryota; phylum Oomycota; class Peronosporomycetes; order Albuginales; family Albuginaceae; genus Albugo; species Albugo laibachii. The sequence goes on along the minus strand of CACSLJ010000296.1, from coordinate 10,660 downwards.
GTTATAGCCAATGACGCTCGTCGTATATGCGTCATCACTTCCCTATTGCAACGCATACATTTGGCTCGCTGACTCATTGGAAGGAACGGCTGGATGCTTACTATACTGGAGATCATTGCTTGACGGACGGGTACCGAAGCCATTTTGAATGCCATGAGCCCGAAACGATTTAAAGAGATATAGGACGCTCCATATTTGACAAGTGTGGAAGCCACACACTTTAATTGACGTCGTACAGCTAGATGTAATATGGAATCTCCTTCGATTTCGGTCTCCACCGCTGCTCCCTTCTCCAGCAATTTCACTAAAATAACAGCATTATCCGATTTTAGTGTAAGAATATGTACCGCAATTGGTGTAAGTGACTTGTTATTCTGGGCATGAATGGAAGCATCGGCATCCAAGAGCTTTTGAACGATCTCTTCGCTTTGTCGATAACGTAAGGCCGAAACTGCAAAATGCAACGCTGTATTTCCATTATTATCCATCAAATGAACGAGTTGGGCAATACAGTCGTTGCGTATCAGCGCGTCAACCACTTGAAGATCTCCTTTACGACAAGCGAGATGGAGCGAGGTCTGACCGTGAATTGGCTCCCGTAAGCTTGCGATGATCGAAGATATGTTGGAATTCAAGCTGGTTGTGCTCAAGATCGATACCGAGTTGGAGTCTGAGGTATTCGCGTCTTCTAGGTTGTATCCGCGTTTGTTGAGGATGCCTGTAAAGCTTTTGATGAATATCTCGTCATTGAGACGTTTGTGTTCGAAAGGAGGACACGTAGCGATAGAATTGTCCATGCTTTATTGTCAGGTATTCCGTGATCCTTTGAGGCGAAATTGTATCATAGTTGACAAGCGTCGATTTAGTGTGTGTGACACTACTCCAGTTGACGAAGGATCGGGAAATGGTCCACAGGCAGGGTGATATCACTTGAGACAATCACCCAAAGATGCATTTCTAGTATTTAACTGGTTGAGAATTCTCTCTTCATCCGCTGATTGGTGGAATACAAAGTAAAATGTGGCGCCCGCACCTCCACTCTTCCTCCCCCTCCCCCTTTGGTGCTAGCCAAAATCAAACTGAAAATTGCGCGACGGCGCTGTTGCGAAATCTTGTACCTCGTCAAAGTTTATTACACATCGCCATGATGCAGAAACCTTCAAGTCCTAATACTTCCGTGCCATTAGGTGCTTCATTAACTGCGGAGAATGTGACCTTGGGATTGGAATCGCTGACGCAGGATGCAGTTTTAGGGTCATCACCCGTTTCGGGTCCAACCGATCTCTCTTTGGACCCAACCGAATACAAAAATGGTGTCTCCCGTAAGCGTAAAAGCGATGGAAATGGGAACCTCACAATCGAGCAAAAGCGGAGAATCTGTGAGAAACATCGCGCGACACCAAAAATCACTCAGAAAGATTTATGTCGTTGGGCGAAATTGGAATTTAATCTGAAGAAAGCACCAACACAGCCGACAATGTCCAATATCCTCAAAAACGCGCATTTATTTCGCGATAGTTTGGGTGGCGCGTTGGGTGCTGACCGCAAAACTATTCGACCCACTCGACACGCTCATTTTGATCAAGTGCTAGCGAATTGGGTGATGGAAAGACAGGCGAAAGGGAATATCACTGGCGATATGATTAAGAATAAGGGACGGGAATTAGCCAAACAAATGGGTTTAGATGGAAAATTGGGATTCTCAAACGGCTGGTTAGCGTCATTTAAGACGCGTCACGGTCTCATACGACGAGGACCCAATTTGACAGACCGGTTACCGGTATCCGCTGGCATGTCGACACAAAGTAGCTCGCCTCATATCGGGTTGAGTAGTCATGAAGGCCCGCCTAGTTTCGTGGAAGGAACCAGTATGATGTTGAGTGGTGTGGATGAATCCCCTGCGTATGCGTTACCTCCTGTGTCTGCTGATCTTCCATTGGAACAGATTCAAATGATCATGCGGAATTACGCTTCCAGCGATCTGTATACAGTGGACGAAAGCGGTCTTTTCTATCGCGCACCACCAAGCAAATTGGTTCATGGAGATGATGCACAAGCCATGTTGGTGGATGAAGCACGACTGACAGTATTACTCGCAGTGAATGCGGACGCCAGTGACTTGATGGATCCTTATATAATTGGCAATATCCTTCCTCCTCGAAACATGCGCAACATGCCCGCAGCACAAGCCGGGTACCAGTACATGTGCAGTAGTAAATCTCGCATGACAGTCTTCATTTTCCAGCAATGGTTGCGTGATTTCAATGCGAGAATGGCCAGTTCGCATCGGAATGTCTTGTTATTGATGGATAATGCTCCATCACACGTTCTTGGATGCGTTCAGTTGACAAATGTGCGTGTAATAATGGTGTCGCCTCAATTGGGAATGAAAGTGCAGCCGATGCGGGGCGGTATAATGGCCGCATTCAAGGGGAAATATCGTCTGAAACATTTGACATTGGCGATTGATCACTTGGAAGACGGATTGTCGGATATATATCGCGTCACGCAATTGCAAGCGATGCGATGGATCACGGAATCGTGGCATCAAGTGCCTCGGGAAGTCATTTTGAATGCTTGGAAACCGCTTGGATTACATTATCCGTTTGAATTTGAAGAGAAAATTGAGCCAACTGATGAGAAGAATGTGGAGGAAGAGCTGTGGAATCTGCTGTATTGTCTTCAGCTTAGCGGAATTGTCAACACCAAAGTGCTTGTGAACTCGCGATGGGAAAATGATATTCATAAACGTTTGAATGAAGACATCATAGAGGATCCACAGGTGAATGATGAGGAATTCAAGATCCCCGATACGCTTGGAATGGAGCCCAATGGTGTGGGAGAATTAGGCGAAGAAGAAACGATTCCATTGCTAACTGCAAAGGAGCAGCTCAAGTCGTTCCGCGATGTGATTCGATACCTGGAACGTAGTGGGATGAACGATGCGCGAGACCCACATCTGATGAGCGTGATCGAATTTCTAAAGAAGAAGCAGTTGAGCTTGCGATTTGATAATGCGAGCTCGACGTCGCTGACTATCTAATGCTTGAATTCCCTTGTGCTGAGATGTGTATCTTTGTCATAATGTTCGGAGGCGCGAGAATAAAAAGCTGCAAGCTGTAGAGGAGATGCGATGAGTTTATCGCAGTCGATGTGATCGTCATGTAGCAAGTGCGACGGTCTCGCTTTTTGTCGCTTTGGAATGAGTTGATCGATTGCAAAGAGCGCTCGAATTTCAGGCTCATGCGCATCCAAATAATCCAAAAGATCATACGCTTTCCATACTGTGAATTCCACGCGAGGAAGGATGGAATTCGAATCGGACTTGTCGCGTATTGTTGTGAGAATCTGAGCGATCATGAAGCTGGTGGCGTGCACGGATGGGACCTTTGCCAAGTCGTATCGATGAGCTGATGCTTCCTCATAAAAGATCTTTGAAAACGTTCCTTGTTCCCTTGCGATTTGAAACACCTCAGACGCCATTGGAATACGCGATTGCGAGACTAAGGAATGGATGAGATGTGTAGTGGTGGTGACATTCAGTTGGAATGTTTGGTTCCGTAACGAGAATTCTGCCGATGGGCTGTAGAGAGCGTTGTATGCGTATTCCGGATGTCGTTTACGGATACAGACGCGGACGAAAATGTCGGCGATGGAAGCATCGAGTGTCACATTGTATTTGATCATTTCTCGCCATAGATACATTGCTCTTCCAGCGTGTCCTTCATCGCAGAGACGTCGGAAGAATGCATTGACAATGTCGCCTTTCCGAGGTTTCGTGATGTCCGGGTAGAGAGAGCGCATGACTCCGTTGGGAACCATGTAGATGGCGAGACCCATGGATCCCAAGACACTCGCTATGAAGAGTGTGGTGAGGTAGTGTTCCTGGAGGTTCATGAATGGTGTGAGACCCAAGCCCATGACTCCCATTCCCAAAAGCGTGAGTTTGGTGATCTTTGCGTCAATGTGCGGATACCTTCCATAATAAACCGCATGCAGCATGCGTCTCAGTGTGGTGACACTCGGTTGGACTTGGTGTTTCTTCATTTTCTCGTAGAGTTGGAAAGCTCGAGCGAGGTTTTCTGTTCTTCCGTGCACTTGTATGACTGCATTGTAAGATCTGAGTGTGGCGTCGAAAGCGCTGGAGCGGTAGAAAACATCTGCAAACTTTGTCGCGTTGTCGATATCGCCTTTTCGATAACATACATCGATGAGCTTTGTGTATGTAGCCGCATTGAGATCCATATTGCACTGTTCCATGAGTCGAATGACTCCTTGGCTGTTTTCGTGTCGTAAGAATTCTTTCACAATCATTTGAAGCTGCGTTGTGGTCAGCTCGGAAACCTGGCCCGATGTGATGATTTCGCTGGTGTTGTCAGTTGGATTCATTGAGACCGATAGGCAGAGCATTCCGGTCTCGACGCTTTTGTCGACTTGAATTTCGTGCTTCTTCAAGAACTTGTAAGCTTGTAATCCAGCCTCAAACAGTTTTAGACGTGTGCACGAGTGAATAAGTCCAGCAATGACACCTCCTTCATTCCATATTTCGTTCGTGGGATCCTTTTGTAATGTTGTAATCAACCCCAGAATCACTTCCTTCGATCCAACGCCGCGTGCTATTCGCATTGTCTGCAGAAGCAATTCCCCATCGGTGAGAATGTTCCTCTCAACGATGAGTTTACATAGCGGTAACGCGTTCTGTTGCAAGTGATCTTCTCGGCAGCGTCGTAGCAGATTTCGGATGTCGTTCGTAGCGTCGGAGGTGACCGTGGTCGTCGATACCAATCGAATAGAATTTCGGAGCTCATTTTCTATCTGATTCTCAGTGAGCGTCTCGGCTGTGGTCTCCTTCGAGTACAATCGAATTCCGTGGTGAAAGGATGTCGAATGTGGATGTTGTACAACGGTCTTCAGTGCGGTAACTCGACAGCTTTTCACATTCCGAGTAGGTGGAAATTTGGATCGTGATACTGTCCGAGACGCTCTGGATGCGAATTGAAGACCAGTAAGCCAGCCATTTGTGGTCATCATCGCCTGAATAAATTGGGTTGTTCTTATTGGCCAACAGAGAAATGAAGTTTTTCAGTCGTAAAGGAGCATCGGAGGCAACGATGCCAGCGCGAATAACCAATGAAGAAGCGGACGTGAATGATGAAAAGGACTGTACTTCAGTTTGGATGCTCGATTTGATGTCGGGTCAGTGGATTCCGTTGAGTTGTGGGATTCTTGGAATGAGTGTTGCGTCCGCCATGAATTTGTTATTCCCGCGAATGATGGGGAAGGCCATTGATGTGGCAACTGGAAGACCTCCACCGCTTAACTTGAGCTCCAAAGGCTTCTTCGCTGTTGTGATTTCGTCCTTTGTGACTGGCGCGATTGCATCTTTTGTGCGTGTGTATTCGCTGGGGCTCGTGGCTGAACGAGTTGCATTGCGACTTCGTCAGGATCTTTATCAAAGTCTCTTGTACCAAAAGTACGCTTTTTACCAGGAGCGAAAAGTTGGAGAGCTTGTCACACGCTTGAGCGATGATTGTCAGGTGACAGCCAACGCGCTGGTGGACGTTCTAGCGAGCGGATTCCGAAGTTTAAACTCGGCGATCGGTGGCTCGGCCATGCTTTTTAGTATCTCGCCAAAGTTGACGCTGGTATCGCTGTCGATTCTTCCACTGGTCGGGTCGACTGCAATGATCTTTAGCAAGTTTTCAAGCAAATTGGCCAAGAAGCATCAAGATGAGCTCGCTCACATGACTGGAATTGCCGAAGAAAAGCTTAATAACATCCTGACGGTCAAATTGTACACTGCCGAGACGTATGAGGAGAAAGTCTTTCGTGGAAAGAATCGTCAAGTCTTGAAAACAGCTTTGAAAGCGAAAGCTGCGCAAGGACTCTTCATGAGCGGGTTGTCCATATCTGTGAATTTGTCGTTGTATTCTGTCTTGTACTTTGGCGGCTCGTTGGTGGCCAGGAAGGAGATGACGATTGGAGCTTTGACGTCTTTTGCATTGTACAGTGGCTTTATGGGACTTGGATTCTCCAAATTGGCTTCATGCGTGGGCGATTTCAGACGAGTGCGTCAGTCATCACAATCGCTACTGAAATTACTGAAATCTCTCCCGAGTTCCATAGAAGCCCAAGGTAATGAGAAGGTACCATCCATCCAAGGTCATGTCGCCTTCCGTAATGTCAGCTTCTATTATCCATCACGGCCCGAATTGATGGTTTTGAAGAATATAAGTCTCGAAATTAATCCAGGAGAGATCGTTGCCGTTGTGAGCAAAAGTGGAAGCGGGAAGAGCACACTTGCGTCTCTCATGACGAAACTGATTGAGCCTGTCAGCGGTGGCGTCTATCTGGACGGTAAAAATATCTCTTCGCTTGATACGATTTGGCTTCGACGGCAGATTGGAGTTGTCATCCAGGTATGTTCATTCTCATTGGTTTCTTGTTCTCTGAAATCGTCTTGTAGGATCCATCGCTATTTGCAGGCAGTATTGCTGACAACATAACGTATGGGAGCGATGCGGTCGATGTAGAACGAATTCTGGAAGTATCAAAGGCGGCGCATGTGCATGAGTTTGCTTCTGAATTGGTTCAGCAGTATGACACATTTGTGGGTGCAAAAGGGTCCACATTCTCTGGAGGACAGAAGCAACGAATAGCAATTGCTCGTGCATTGTACAAGCAGGCGAAAATCTTGATCTTCGATGAAGCCACCAGCTTTCTTGATAATCAAAGCGAGAACATTGTGCGTGAAGCTCTCGAGACAGCTTCTCAAGACAGGAGCGTGTTCATCATTGCTCATCGCATCCACACCATCAAACAGGCAAGCCGTATTCTTGTTCTTGATCAAGGTGAAATCGTCGAAACGGGAAAGTATGGAGAGCTAAATATCGAGGGAACGAGATTCTATGAATTGGTCCATCGTCGTGCAGACGCTTAATAACTTATTTGAACTTATTTCGCGTCAGTTTCTTCTTCATTCCGGAGCTTCTTCGTGCATTTATCGCAATCCGATATGACCAGCTCTAGGTGATCCGCGTACGAGTTGAGCTGATCCAGATTATCCTACGTTTTAGCGAAGAATATGAGCTTGTGACGATATGATGTTGACAACCTCTAGCAATTTGATGCGTTCGCATGTGTCCAAAGCTTTCAGATCTTCTTCTGGCTTCTCGCTCGATTGTTGGTGCTAAGACACAGCACTTGTCAATTCGGAGTTGTAATTGCATATATGCTCGGTTCGAAACCTTTGCGAGTGCTTCTTTGGCGGTACGCAAATCCATTTCTAATCCAGCGATCGTTTTCGAGCATTTACTGCTGACTTCTTGCTCCCGAAGAAATTGTGATTCCACTGAACCATATTTTTCTATCAAAGAGCGATCAAGTACCACACAATTCATAACTCGTTTCCAGCCTTTACCTTGCATTAGAGCAAGCGCCTTCCTCGCTGCGTCGAGATCTTGCATCAAGGTAGACTTTTCTAGTGCAAGCGAAACATTGGCCTGTTTAAATCGTTCGTATTCGCAGTCCTCAGATTTGAAAACGGTTTTGGCTTTTTCGGAAGCAGCATCTGCTCCGATAGGATCGATAAAAGCTGTTTTCGAGCTGGATACACTGGTGGGTGATGTTGTATTTATATCGGAAGACTTCATGCTGCATTGTATGGCTTGATGTTTTGTTTCTTGCTTGTCTTCGTGAGCTCGTCGACGCTTCTCTCCATCGTTAAAAAACACCTGCTCCATATCTGTAATGATAGGAAGAGACAGCATCACGCTTGCTCGAGAAGTAATGTGGTACCAAGATCTTGTATAAAGCAAGAGTACTCGGGCCCCAATTGGCGTATCATATGCATCATTTTTTCGGATCTCTCTGTCAAGGCTCTACATCCTTGTTCTAACCACGAGCGTATCGTATAGCAATTAGAATCGGTACAGCATATATTGACGCTTCAATGTGGCTTTGCTTCTTTCCAAGGCGGCGACACGCATCAACGAGAGATTTTGTGCCTCTTTTGTAGCTTCCAACTCCTCTTTCAGAGCTTTCACAGACTTTGTATGCTCTCTCCTATCCTACATGATATCTCAGCTGAAGAAGTTCGATTTCATGAAACAGTGAACCTGCTCCAATTCGCCGATCTTCTCACATAATGTCGCTTTGCTCTTAGTACATCCTTCCAGCTCTTTTCTCGCTGAGAAGGAGAAGACATGTATAAAATGGAATTAAAATAGCTGAATGAATGTATTTGTATCGCTTACTTGATTCGAGCTGTTGTTGTAGGACACACTGACGCGTCTCTACAAAGCTCTGCTGGATGCTCTCTAGATTCTTCCGCTCTTCGTGATTGCTGATTTCCTTCAAGACGTCTTCCAATTCTCTCAGACGCTCTTCAATATTTGACCTTTTCATCCCCCCGATCATCTTTGAATTGTTTATTACACCAATACTCTGCACTGACGATGTTGAAGTGAACAACACTAAACATTACGAAGTTGAAGTTACCACTACAAAGTTCAAGTGATCAACACTCTAAGCATGTTGAAGTTGATGTGATCATCCCCCCTAGACATTGTGTTTTTGAAGTGGCCGTTCGGATGTATGCTGAAGTTTGTAATCAACCTCTACCTAGTCGATGAAACCACTAAATTCAATTATGACAACTAATATGTTCATTCTTTACAAAAGTGCTCCCACAATCACGCCACAACTCTTCTACTGTAATTGTGTGTCTCTGGCTAACGATAGAAACTCAAATTCGTGATACTTTCTAAGGGTAGCGATATGAACAGATTGCAAAGGTGTTTGAACCTTAGAAATAATGTCCAATTCATGCTCTTCATGTTCACCTCGCTTCGTTTCCACATATCTTGTGCTGCATTCATATCGAGTTCGTTGTTGGTTAAATGCTTCATGATCGTGTGTGTGCTTGCCGAATAAGAATTGTTCCCTTGGGATTAAATTGTAGATCTCATGAGTTGCTAAACCCGACATAAATAGAATATCACCACGTTCTTCAGCTTCAATAGTAGAATGAAATCGACGTGCACGTTGTTGATTCTTGGCAGGCCGCAACGGCTTCTTGTAAAGATTGTGGTGAGTCGAGGTTGATAATTATTTTGCGTCCTTGATCCAGTTGCGTTTTTAGTGGTTTACAGCCGAAATTAGCGTCTCAGTTACTTGACCATACGACGAGCGATACAACTTCAGTCGTCATCACATCATCGTGCCTTCAATGAGCTGGATATGTAATTTACATTGGTCCACTTTGATGAATCCAGGGATCGTATGGGATAGTTCATTCAGCTGGAAAGTACTGCACACGCTGAAGATATTTGGATCGTTCTACGTTTGCTCTTTGCTGCACATGATCACATGCTACCAAGGCCATACTCCACTGGTTCATTCCATTTGAATGACGACGAGCCCTAATGTAAACCCGGTCACATTCCACGTTGATCCAGCCATTTTTCGTATATCTTGGTCATCACCCATTCGGTCGCAACACTAACAAGCAACAAGAAGCTGTGCCGTAGAAAGAAGTTTATACTCTGTCTTTTGTGTGACTAGAAAGAAGTTATACTCTTTCTTTTGTGTGAGCCCGCCATACACATGGAATGTGAGTTCTCATAAACGAGAAATTCGAATTTTTTCTACACAAGACGACATCAAGTAAAATTGGCTTGGCGACATTCAAAGTCGTGGCATGCACTGTTTCTTTCATTCAAATTGTCGTTTATGCTCTGTGCGATAGGGTAGCGGCAATCGCGAAGTAGCATTACGTTCAGCCAAAAACTTCCAATCGATTATACTGTACAGTTCCTATTTCGTGATGTGGCTGCAGATTGTTTTCAATAATCAGGGCATGCCAGCTCATTAGCTGTATCACTCGTCGCTATAAATTCTATCACCGACATCCGCAAGCGCCAGTTCAAGTTTTGGAATGGAACCACTAGTGGGTCAGGCTTTCAGGAGCATAAATTGAAGCAATTGATGCCAACTCGTTGCTATCGTAGTCTTTTGGAAGTTGCCAACAAATTTAGAGATCGTTTGTACGTATTTGCGCCGGTAAAGGATGCTCAGCTTCGATACACTCAAGATGACTGTGCGTAGGTATACCGAGAGATTGAGAGGTATTGGGAAGTACACCACGATCACTGGTTGAAAGAGCTACTAGTGTACATCAGGAATGCAATATATGGTAGCTACTTGGCGATCGATAGAAATAACGTTTTCCTGATTTGTTTCAAGCGGCATGTATGTGTGCAACGGCTTCTATTATGCATGTCAAAGTGAGATTGAAGTGGATGTCACGATAAGAAAGCAAAGAGACGCAATTTTCTCAGAGTCTTAAGCAAGATAAGGTTGAGAATTACTGGATTACGGTTGCGAATCGAATTCTACTCAGCTACGTGTGGAAGTATCGCACAACGATCCATCCGTGAAGCCATAAGCACCACTACCACTACTCTTGCTACTACCAGCTCTTTCGCTTTCGCTTTGGCTTTGGGAAGTCGTTGGGGCTGGATTCTTCAAAGTAGCCCACAAACAATGGACACACATCTCTTGCTGCTTTCACGTCTTTTTTTGTATCCACTTTCAGGACAAGCGATTGGCAGGCTTCGCGATTTTAACAAACAGCTATGTAGATGGGTCTTTCACAGTT
>CACSLJ010000295.1:0-31828 GCA_902706625.1 Albugo laibachii | reverse complement strand
TCGATAAAATTGCGATACGAAAATTACGTGAGCACGAACATTGACTCGAGGATTACGGTACTCACCGACGAAAATATAGATAGATAAGCTTCCGTTCGCCTATATGGCTTAGTGATACAATGGAATCTGTAGACCAGTTGTAGGATCTACAAGATATTGAGAGCACGACGCGGTATTACATAGACAAATGGATTATAATGTCATCGTTTTTACTGCAATGGCTTCATTCTAACCGCTTTTTTTTAATCACGGCGTCATGCCTAAGTGGTCTACGGAAAGAGCTATCAGAAGACTTCATACTTTACAGCTACTTGGTCGCTTGAATTTTTAAAATTATGCTGTTATTCATAGAAGAAACGGTCAGCCCTCTTTCATCGAGACTTCGATATATTATAATTGTCTACTTCACTTCAAAGTGAATTATATTGTGAAATAGCATTAATCAGGGATCAAGCAAGTTCTGTACTTCACTTGTTCAGAGATTGCTAGTCGTGATGACAGTCATACCTCCAGATCACATCACCTAGTCGGCTGATTTAGCATTTTCTTGATTGGATCTTTCGAGCAGTCAACTCGTGCTCGATTCAGGCTCCATGGCTTATAAAAGGGAATTTGAGCTTATCTATAGGTTGAGTTATACGATAGCATGAACAAAAAAGGCAGGTTTTGTGATACGGAAAGCTAACAAAGCTATCGGCGCCTACACGAATATTAAACTGCCTATGCCTACGTCAATCTCAATGGAGAAGGTGTCTGTTGAGTTCTTATTGGTACTTGCGACAGTGCAAACCAGTCAGATGTCTTGTGTGCATATACCGGCTCAGTAGTGTGAGATTTATGATTAAGTTCGATTCACAAGCAAACTTATCGAGTCGCTCTTTTCATATCATGACCACGAAAGCCGATGCCGGAAGCTATTTGGAAACTCTAGAAGCATATGCAATTCGAACCAAAAAGCTACAAACGTACAACACAACGTTAGGCTACTGGTCGTTTTTACTATCAATCTTCTTGGCATTTTCGCTACCATCACCATTGCAAGTTCTTGCAGGCCAATGGAGTTTATCAGTTTTAGCGTGCATTTCTGCCCTCACAGGTCATATTATTTTATTAGTGGCCATATCTTCCTGCATTCGCTGTTGTCTGGTCCATGCTGAAGAATTTTGGGACAAATACGCGATGGTATGCAATCCAGTGCAATGAAATATTCCTAATTTTAGTTACAATACAATAGTATCGCAAACTGCAGGGACCCGGAATCCTTTCTGAACCTCTATCCAACGCATACGATAAGTTATTAAATCTCAAAGGTCCTTCCAGCTACCAGCAAGCGAAGCTTCGAAAACGGGAACAGGAACGCCAAAGCGAACAGCAGCAGTCTATACTGAATTTAAGACGCTCATTCTTTGACAGGGAGACCAATGACGACGTGCAAAGCTGTTTGAAAAGTCTCGACAGTGCAACCGAGACGCAAAGTTCAGATATCGGCTCCGTTTTCGCGACTTCGTATACTCCAGAAACATTTGGCGTCTACGGAAATGCCGTCGCAGTACCACGGCTATATCAAGCGTCCGATTATGATCCACGCTATAAAAACCGCAAAATGTTTCAAGATAAAGAATCAGATGCACTTCACACAAACTCTGATCCTCAAATTGCATGGAAGCTGCTGGAGAATTGGGGGTTGGATATGTTTATGCATTTGTATTGTCGTAATGTACGCCGATTACTGGCTTTCCACCTGAAGGACGTCATGGAAGCTTTTTTGGACAATGTTCATGAGCTGAATACGTGTGGTATTATGAACGATGTCCTTTTGCGTCGTACTCCATCACAAGCGATCTTGTGTCCTCCGGGTAACTCGCGACAGCTCACAAATGTGACGCTAGCCGAAATGGTACAACACTTTGCTAAACACCCGTACTTCTACTCATCCAAACGAGCTGTCTACCTTCTTGATGAGCATATGAGCGTACGTTGATTTACCATCATATTGGCGCAGTACTCATCAGATTTTTTTTGTAGTTTGAAAAGTATCTGAAAGTCGGTGATCCAAGCTCCACCGCATACGCTTCTTTGGATCGTCAACAGTACGTCCTCGAGCGACTGATTTTATTATCGAAAGATAGAAACCTGAATCGCTATCGTTGGAATTCTGGTTTCTCATGGAAAGGTTGGTGCAAGATGTCATGCTTGCTGGAATCCAACGACTTTGCTGTAGGCAAACAATGGACAGAATCTCTTCCTTCGGACACAGAAATTTTGATGAATGTATTCTGCTGTATGTTGGATAATCTTTTGCCAGCAGACAATGAGCGTGATCGTTCATTCTGGAAGTCCTATTTCCTCAATAAAGGGCTTTGGGTTCCATTGTCATCTCGATTTCGAAATCGTATATGTTTGGTGCAGACAGTATCGAATCCGCCGCACTTTAAAGTGATGGCAAAGGGAACAGTGTATGAGGTCGTTCCGGTGAGAATTGAGTTATTATCGAATCCATCGCAGTTGATGGCATGTGGCTTTTTGTAGGGTGAAGAGAATTGTTTCCATGCGATAATCGTTTTTCTTCATACAGTCAAGAAAATGAAAGCGGTAAGCAGAATTCTATTACAACATACTCAAATGTAATCTTGAAATCGATCAGGGCTATTTGGAAAGCATCAATCTTCATCGCGTGCTGGACCATGTATTTCAAGTCTCAAAATAGTTTAAAAAGGTCTTGTATTTGGTATCTATATTTCGCCGTCTTGTAGATCAAGCCATTTTGTGATGTACAAGCAAGAACGTGGCGAAATCACATTTCCTTCCCGACACTGCTCAAACACCTGCCTCATTTCTCATCAGCAACAGTATATCATCGATCGCAAACGTACAGGACAAATTCCGCAGGGAGTTTCTGAAAGATAATTCATGGTCGTTATCTGCTGCGTCACTTTGTAGTTGACTTCATTGTTCTACAAACACTCATCTTCAGCAGAGCTTTTTTCAAGATAACACGTACCATCGGTTTTAGGGACACTGAGCGAACTTGTTCGATTCGGCCGTCATACATCAAAGTTTGAAGGATTGAGCGAATCTCTTCTGAACCCAATGCGACTTTGGAAATTCCTGAAGCGTGCACTTTATCTGTGATGGCTTTCAGCGTACTCATACCCTGCTACCCTTAGTCACGAAATTAACGATTCTACTTGACGCACCGATGCTTTGATGACTTCATACACGAATGTGCATAGTGTGTTGATGAAAACATGATCGAATTCTTGCTCATTGTACCACGGCCCGCCGGTTACTTCTGTAGACGGAACTGACAGGAATGTTATGTCGATGAATACTTCCAAGTTATGCTTGCATGAGGTACCGAGATCGAATAACATGTAAAGAATTTTATTTTTGCTGCTGATCGATTTGACAGACTTGATAAGCTGCCTTGATTCCAGCAAGCGCAGTGTTTTCACTACAACTTGCTATGGGGAAATTGAGTGGTTGCATGTTTAAAAGTTAGCAAGCCCACCTGAGCGATATTCGATTGCATTTTTATGTCACGCGTCCATATGCCTTTGTTTCCAGCGCGTTCGATTTCGCTCAAAACGACCCGCTGCTCCACACTATTTGCCTCCGGAAGATTAGATGACTTGTTGAGTGCGTGAGCTTGCATGGACAAACGTTAAGCCGCGAAGTCGTTCCGCTTCTTCTTGCGCGACAATTGCATACGAAATAGATGCTCCTTTCTGAAATAACTTGATTCTTCCCTGCTCACAAGTGTAATATGAGAATAGATGGGTAGATGGAAATGCGGTCTTACCTCGCTCATGAGTGTGTTTATAACAGGTGGAAGCTTCTCGTACTCTCCGCTGCCTTCATTCTCAAAGTATTCTCGAACTTGCGCGTCTGTAATAGAGTCTGGATGATTGCGCAAAAGCGTAAGAAATTTTGTGCTTAATGCTTGAAGCGCCATGAGTGATTCTGATTGGTGGAATAGTCTATGCACGAATATTCATTGGTTTGGGATGCATTATATTACCCAATTAAATGGTCTTGCTGGCTGCGTCCATCCATTGCGATGAAGTTTGCTTATGAGGTACGCTACTTAATGGTCAAAGTTGTTATGTTCCATTCTCACCGCGATTCGCTATGCGGAATAGTTTCATCAGCTTTGTGGCTCAGTCTACACGGACGGAAACATTGTATTCACTCCAGATGGAAATTGCATTCTCAGTCCCGTCGGAAATCGCATCACCAATTTCGACCTGATCAAGTACGTGGAACATTATACAGTTCCTGCATCTCGCTAACCTTTCATATCTCGTAATTAGTCACACATCCAAGACCTACGCGTTTGAAAGTCGCAAAAACATATCGCATATAGCAATATCGAATAACTCGCGATTACTAATTGCTGTCGACGAAGAAGGTCGATGCCTTGTCATCCACTTAAAAAAGGGAGTCATTCTCTATCGCTTTCATTTCAAAAAGCCTGTGAAAACACTAATCTTCAGTCATGACGATAAATTCATTGCAGTCTCTCATGGAAACAAAGTACAGCTCTGGAAAGCTCCCAATTGCGCTCTTCGCGAATTTGCACCACTTACATTATATCGAACTTATGGCGGCCATTACGGTGACATCAATTGCATACAATTCTCAAGTGACTCGAAATTCTTTGTCACTGGAGCCGAAGATCTTTCCGTGAGAGTCTTCAGTGTCGATCCGTATCCCAGTTACCAGTCAGTGGTGCTTGTCGGTCATCAGGATATCGTTGTTGGTGCATTCTTCTCTCAGAACGACCACCAGCTATATACAATTGCACGTGACGGAGCAGCGTATGTATGGCAGTACCATATACGAGACGAAGATGAAGACGTGAATGCAACCACAACCAGCGAAGAGGATGTCGATGACCCGATATATACCAAAAGCGCTTCACAAGTGATTCCAGCACTAGCAAGATCTGAGAAATGGTACACGAAATCCAAACACGTCTTCAAAATGAATTTTGCCAAAGTGCTGTGCTGTACTTTTCATGTTGGAAATGGTCTCTTGGTCGTTGGCTTTGGTAATGGAACCTTTGGAATCTACGAAACGCCAGACTTCAATAATATTCACACGTTGAGCATCACACAAAATGAGATCGAGTCCGTTGCAATCAATTCGACCGGAGATTGGCTTGCCTTTGCGTCTAAGAAACTAGGCCAACTTCTTGTTTGGGAATGGAGATCAGAGACGTATGTCCTTAAACAACAAGGTCATTACTTTGATATGAATGTAGTTGATTACTCACCTGATGGGCGGTTCTTGGCAACTGGCGCAGACGATGCGAAGCTCAAACTTTGGGACACAAGCACAGGCTTTTGTTTCGTCACATTTACAGAACACCAAGCTCCAATCACAGGAGTACGATTCACTTCCAACGGCCAAGCTATTGTGAGCAGCTCATTAGATGGCACCGTGCGGGCCTTTGATTTGAATCGGTATAGAAACTTTAGAGTGATGACAACACCAGATCCCATGCAATTTACTTGCTTGGCTTTAGATCAAAGTGGTCAGATCGTTTGTGCGGGGTCTTTAGATCTCTTCAACATCTATGTATGGTCCATGCAAAATGGAAGACTGACCGATGTATTGAGTGGCCATACTGCACCGGTCACATCATTGGCATTCTCTCCTTCGATCACTGCCGAACCAGTCCTTGCATCGGGATCGTGGGATCATACCGTACGTCTATGGAACGTCTATCAAAACAAAAGCTTTATTGAGCCACTTGCTCACTCCACCGATGTATTGGCGATTGCATTCCGTCCTGATGGCTCACAACTTTGCTCAGCAACGCTGAATGGGAATCTTAATATTTGGGATATTGCTGATGGTGATTTAGTAGCAACGATTGATGGCTTAAGAGACATTGCGGGTGGACGTAAAAGCACCGATAAAGTCACTGCAAAGAACAATGCAATCTCTAAGCATTTCACAAGTCTTTGCTACTCGGCGGATGGAAGATGTGTACTTGCTGGCGGTCGATCCAAATACATTTGCATCTACGAAACCTCTCAGCAAATCCTTTTGAAGAAATTTCAGATTTCGCATAATCGATCACTGGAAGGTGTTTTGCATTATCTCAACAGCTCCGAAATGACTGCTTCCGGGCTTTCTAAATCAGAAATTGATGCAAATGCTCAGAATACGACACATTTGTCTGGAGACACGCTTCTCGGCGCTACTCGCGCTGTTGACCCCGGAACGAGACGTCAGCGAATGGAAGTGTTATCGAAAGCTGTGATTTTCTCACCCACCGGTCGATCATGGGCTGCGGCCACGACAGAAGGGCTCTTGATTTATGGATTGGATGAGACGCTCACTTTTGATCCATTCGATCTCGATGAAGATATCACACCCGCAGAAATACACAAAATTGTCATCAAGAAAGAGTTTACAAAAGCATTGACAATGGCTCTACAGCTCAATGAAGAAAATATGATCGTATTATGCCTGGAAAAAGTTCCCGTTGAGAGCATTCTTCTCGTATCTCAAGGTATTAAAGACGCGTATTTGAAGCGGCTGTTGGGTGTTCTTGCCACACAAATCGATTGCTCGCCTCATCTCGAGTTTTATTTACAATGGGCGTTGGCAATTCTCAACACACACGGAGCCAAAATACGAGATTATGATACTGGAAATCAATCGTTTCGAAGTGCATTACGAAGTATACAGAAAAGCGTTTTACAGCATCAAAGAGATCTTGCTCGCGTTTGTGATGAAAATCAGTTCACATTGGAGTATCTTAAAAGTTTATACGCGCTGCAGCACACGAAACAAGAGGAAGCATTATCGCAGTGCATTTGAATATAGGCAACTTGTCCGATTCTGTGGACTACGGTAGGTAGTATGGATTTTT
The DNA here is from genome assembly GCA_902706625.1 of Albugo laibachii. NCBI lineage: Eukaryota > Oomycota > Peronosporomycetes > Albuginales > Albuginaceae > Albugo > Albugo laibachii. Next base: position 24,939 of record CACSLJ010000295.1, on the reverse strand, counting down.
AACCAATAAACGTGCGGAATATCATAGCGAATAAGAGCGCAGATGTCTTGTGCATATCAAAGTGATCGACAGCTCACCTGTCTTCTGGACAACTGCCTGCGGTTTATGTATATCAGTCATCATAGGAGGGCAGTAATGATGGTGGCATTTTGCATGTATTTCACGGAATGATGTTTCTGCTCGAAATACTGTGTTATAACTGCGCTAGAAAGTCGATCAAGAAGGTCGTTACAGTCGTTTGCTGCAGTGTACTTGTATCCTACCATTTGATCCGAATGACTAAAATAACATTCACCTGTAAATTTTCGCAGGTATTTTATAGAACCGAAATGATACGTGCACATTCAACTCCGTCATGCTTTGGAGAACATTATATACGGTTTATCGATTTATAAAGGCTTGAGGTCAAGTGCGTCATCTTATTGAAGCTTGATGCAAAGCCGATAGAAGATGACGTCATTTGAGTCAGTCTTCTATTCTGGCATGCTGCATTCCCTCTTATACAGAATCAATTTATGACATTTGATTTACCTCCAGCACCACATATTCCATAAAACTAAACTGAATATGCTGAGCATCCTATCATCCCATCACCCGCATACATAGATATTCTTCGAATCCACTACCTAGCTTCTAAAATCTTGTAACTCCATCTTCGATTGGTTACTTTCTTCTGAATACTTGAGCGATTGGCTCATCAGCGTCATTGGTGGAAGTGCATTTAATTTTTTGATTCTTCTTTGGTGCAGCTCTTTGCGATAGCAAGACAACACCAAAAACAGGGATTACAATTGTGCAACCAAAACTAACATGGAAGCACCTTCCGCCCATGAGCTCTTAACAGATCCTAACTTAAAGAGTTCAGAACAAATGGTTGATATCACAAAAGAGTCAGTACAACCTGAGCGTCAGATCTCTCCGTTCGCGCAGGCAATTCGATCCAAAAGAATTCCCTTAATTCTCCAATTTGGAGGCCAAGGTCTCTCATACTGGCCAGAATTACAGCTTTTGTACAAAGATTCGAAAGCTGCTAAACAGTTTATCATCCATGCCGCTGCTGCGTTGCTGCAAGAATCCAGTTCAGAGAATGTGAAAGCGTCTCCAGCACTTCAAAGCGCAATTGATCTGGAATTATGGCTTTCCACTCCAGAGAAAGCTTCAAAATTCTCGTCTACAGAGTGGTCGAACGCCGTTTACAGCTACCCGCTGATTTTCATCACTCAAATGTCCAATTATTTCGCATTTTTGGAAAGAGCTGAACTCACCCATCAGGCTGTATTAGCTCAGACAGAATGTGCTATTGGTCACAGTCAAGGTGTTGTGAGCGCTCTTGTCTGTGCACTTGCAGCAGACGAAGTGGAGCTCCTCACCATCGCGACTGAATATGTAAAATATATGTTTTGGCATGGTCTCCGCACCCATGAAGCTTGGGCTTCAATCATCCCTGAAATCGCCTCTAAAGACGCAACTCCAATGCTGGCTGTAAGCGGTCTGACCGAAGAAGAGGTCGAGCGTATCCTCTCTGTTTTCAACGCGAGAGCGCCTCATGGAAAAACCCAAATTTCACTCATCAATGGAAAAAATATGTTTTCCATCACTGGGCATCCGGAGGCACTAAAGCAGCTGGAAAAGACCTTTCAAGGCAAACCCGTTCCGGCAGATAAAAATCAGAATCGGATCCCATATTCAGACCGTCCAAAAGCTGTGAGCACTTCCTTCGTACCATTGTCCTGTCCTTTTCATTCGCCGATTCTCGGAGCAGCGCAAAGTCAAATTCTTGCCGATGTACAGCGATTCGGTTTAAGTTGTGAGAGTAAACACATTCGTGTTCCAGTCTACAAAACCACAAAAGATGCGTCCAACTTGCAGCAAGTCGTGGAGGTTAGCGACTTGTTGCCTATCGTCGTCGACATGCAATTGAATTTGGCGGCTGATTGGATGGCAACGTGGCATCAAGTGTGGAAGAACCACGGACAAGCAAATTACGTGCTCGACTTTGGACCTGGTCAAGGTGCGAGCCGATTAAGCGCCCCAATTGCCGAACCTGCAGGATTCACAGTTGTATCAGCATCATTCCAGTCATCTGTGACCTCAACCTCACTACAATTCACTCCATGTCTCGGTCTTGAGCAGCTACTGAACGCTGAGGTGACCCTTAACAATAGTTGGATGGAAAAGTACGCTCCAAAGCTCCACCACGAGTGCGGAAATCAGATTGTCTCGAACAAATTCACTCGGCTGCTGAAGAAACCGCCTGTGATGGTCGCTGGAATGACACCGACCACGAGTTTAAACGGAATTGATCTGGTCGCAGCGGCTCAAAACGCAGGATTTCATGCTGAGCTGGCCGGTGGTGGGCTTTCCCGACTCTGTATCTTTGAGAATTCCATCTCCAAGCTGGTTTCCAAACTCACACCTGGTTATGGAATCACCATAAACATGCTGTATTTGAATGCAAAACAGTGGGGATTTCAATTTCCCGCTGTTCTGCGTCTTCGACGTCAGGGTGTTCCTATTGAGAGCATTACAATCGGAGCTGGAATCCCTTCCCTAGACAGAGCCGATGAAATCATCCAGAAGCTGCAATCCGTCCGAATCAACTTGATCGCATTCAAGCCTGGATCAACTGACGGTATCTATTCCGTGCTGGACATCGCTCAAGCGAATCCCAAAATGAACATAATGCTTCAATGGACTGGTGGACGAGCTGGAGGACATCATAGTTTTGAGGATTTTCACGAGCCTCTGGAAAACACGTATGCTGCCATTCGAAGACTACCCAATGTGATCCTCGTTGTCGGGTCTGGCTTTGGCGATTGGAAGGACTCCGTTCCATATCTAACCGGAGATTGGAGTCTGAAGCGAGGTAATATAGCGGCGATGCCAGTAGATGGTATTCTCCTTGGTTCACGTATGATGGTCGCTAAAGAAGCAGCTACTGCTAAAGAGGTCAAGCAGCTTCTTGTAGACACACCTGGAATCAGTAACGAGTCAGAATGGGAGAAAAGCTACAAAGGAATTGTCGGAGGTGTTATCACTGTTACTTCAGAGCTTGGTGAGCCAATTCACAAGATTGCAGGCCGGGGAACGATGTGCTGGCGTGACTTTGACGAAATGTACTTCTCCAAGCCTCGCGAAGAATTGGAAGGTCTTTTACGTCAAGATAAAGCTGCGATCATTGAACGTCTGAACAAAGATTTCCAGAAGCCGTATTTCGGATGTAAAAAAGTCTCTCAAAATGATTCGACTGAGATGATTCGAGTGCCTGCAGACCTACACGAGATGACGTATGAGCAAGTTATGGATCGGATGATCGAATTGATGTTTGTGGAGAAAGGAGAACGGCCCAATCGCTGGATCCATGGAACCTATCAGTCTCGTTTGACCGACTTTATCAAACGTAGCGCACAAGTTTTCTCCAACAATGCGTCCTCAGGGTTCCAGTTTGACTCTGCCAAGGTGAAGACGCATCCACGTGAGGTCTTACGGGAGTTTATTGCGTGCTATCCGCAAGCTTCGACAACGCCTATGTCGGTCTCTGACATTGATTACTTTCTCCACATCTGTCAGAGCGGAGGAAAACCGGTCAATTTCATCCCGATCATCGACGCTGATTTTCGTACATGGTTCAAGAAAGACTCGCTTTGGTACTCGGAAGACCTCGATGCTGTACCAGATCGTGACGCACAACGAGTTTGCATCCTTCAAGGACCCGTGGCAGTACGATACAGCACGATTTGTGATGAGCCAGTGGCCAAAATCCTTGGTGATATCGCTGCCGGATACGTCCGAACTGTCGAGGAGCGAACCAGCATGGACACTGGAGACTGCGCGATATCCTCACCCGAATCTATCAAGACGATCTGTGGAATTCCAGTGGGAAGATCTGCGCCAAAAGTATGCGAAATCATCCTAGATGAGGACGTTTCACCACCCGACTTTGATCTGTGGCTGGATGGGCTATTAAGCCTCTTGGGCCCCGACTCGGTGTTGAGCGTACTCTTGAGTGCTCACGATATTGTGAGAGGGTCTAAATGGATCTCAAATCCCATCCGCCCGCTTCTTCGACCTCTCCCTGCACGGAAATTTGTCATTCATGAGAATGGATTTGAAATTTATAAAGAAGCCGAATCGTCGCCGACCATCACAATTAGCAAGACGGAAAAGGAGTTTCATGTGCATTTAAGTGAGATTCGACCTTGCACAGCCGATTTACCGAGTCGAGTCGTTCCTCTGCATTTCTGCTTTCGATACAAACCCGATTATCCGCTGGCGATTCACGAGGACGAAGATGCTCGAATGTGTGCAATCAAGAACTTTTACGCAATGTTTTGGGTCGCAGAGAAAGATAATGAGGAAGCCACCTGCTCAGCCGCTTGCCAGGAAAGCGTTTTCTCGACTTTCGAGTGCGAAAGAACCGTCACAGATCGTGATATCGCCGATTACAAAGCCGCAATGGGCTTTGCTTACGCTCAGGAAGCAGTTCCAGCCGATTTCGCTACAATTCTTGCCTGGAAGCCGCTGATCCAGTCGGTGTTCACACGCCAAGTCAACGTGAATCTCCTGGATTTGGTGCATCTTTCTCACTCGTACAAGCTTCTGAAGTCGGGCTCCCAGCAAAATGCCTCCTACCTTTTTAAGGCTGGAGATGAGACAATGAGTGCGTGCAAGGTAGCCAGCGTAAGAATTACCGAGTATGGCAAGGCTGTGTCTGGGATCGCGACCATTTCTCAGCGAGTTATCACGGAAAATATGGTCGAGGAACTGGTTCCCGTCGTAGAGCTACGTTCGGAATTTTTAATTCGTGGCGAATTTGACGATTTTGAGAACACATTCACTATCCGTGAGACGAACGATGCGGTTCAGATTGTCCGCGATGAAGATTTTGAAGTTCTTATGGCGAAATCCTGGTTTGTTGCGTCGTCAGATTCAATGGAACAGCTCTCCATTTCAACCGGTGACGAGATTCGCTTTGAATTGACCACCCGGGAAACGTTTTCGGCGTCAAACACCATCGATAAGCTCGAAATCTCGGGCAAAGTGTACCTTTGGAAGAAAGGGAAATCGGTTGAATTGATCGGCACCATTCAGCTGTCCACCAACGAGCTGCAATCTGACCCAATTCGCGCGTACATCGATAGTCTCTCACAGCCCGACTCGCAGCCGAACGCAGATTCTCTCTTTCCCAACGGAGGCTACAATATGCTTGAAGTACCCGTCTCTATCTATGTTCCCAAAAACGCTGTCGATTACGCAGTGGCATCACGCGATTTGAATCCAATTCATCGATCCGAGTATGCGGCCATCCTTGCCAATCTTCCATCAGGAAGACCGATTATGCATGGGATGTGGTCGGCTACTAAAGTCCGGTCGCTTCTGATCGACCAATTCGGTCAAGGAAACGATACAAATGTGGTCTCGTATGCCGCCAACTTTGATGGAATGGTATACCCTGGCGACAACTTGTACTTACAAGCTCGACATGTGGGTCAACGAAATGGTAACAAGCTGCTTGAAATCCAGGTTGTGAACGCTTCCAAGGAGCGTGTAATCACAGCCAAAGCCGAAATTAAACAGCCTCTGACAGCTTTTGTGTTTACGGGCCAAGGATCTGCTGAAGTCGGCATGGGAATGGATCGGTATGAAGTATCGGCCATTTCTCGGGAGACCTGGAATCGTGGAGAGAAGCATCTCCAGCGAATGTTTGGCTTCTCCATCCTTGACATTGTCCGGAAGAATCCTTCAAAGATAACCATCCATTTCGGTGGGCGTAATGGTCGCCGTATTCGTGACAATTATATGAAATTGAAATGTGACAAGCCCGAAACTGGAGAATCGGTGCCTTTGATTCCGGAAATCAATGAACGGACTCAAAGTTTCACATTCTCTGCACCGGAAGGTCTTCTTTTCGCGACGCAATTTAGTCAGCCAGCATTGGTGCTTTTGGAGAAAGCAATGTTTTGTGAGATCAAAAAGGCTCAGCTGATTGGAGATGATTCAGCGTTTGCTGGTCACTCTCTTGGAGAATACGCTGGTCTGTGCTCGTTCGCGGAGGCACTGGAGGTCGAAGATGTCGTGGAGATCGTATTCCTTCGCGGATTGATCATGCAAAGAGCTGTGAAACGCGATGAAATGGGTCGATCCGAGTACGGGATGGTGGCTGCGAATCCAAGCCGGATCGGTGGCGGCTTTACTGCAGCAGATTTGTTCCAAGTCGTGGACAAAATTTATCGAGCAACCGATAAATTACTTCAAGTTGTCAATTACAATGTAAAGAACCTCCAATACGTTGTGGCTGGTCACAGTGTCAATCTGGAAGTACTGGCTACTGTCTTGACGAAATTCGCAAAGTCTGGAGGTGCGAGCATCGATCTGGATGCTGAAATTAATCAAGCAAAGTCACATGCGCAAGCACGCAGGGAGAAATGCAAGGCTGCAAATCGACCGTTTACTCTATCTCGAGGTCACGCAACCATTCCGCTTGTTGGGATCGATGTTCCTTTCCACTCTCGTGAATTGCTAAGTGGTGTCCCATCTTTCAGAAAGCTTCTTCGTGTGAAGATTGACGCAGAAATTCTATCCCAGCAGGCACCCAAGCTCATTGATCGATACATACCCAACTTGGTGGCAAAGCCTTTGTCGCTAGATCGATCGTATGTCCAGCATATTTACGATGTGACTAATAGCCCATTCCTCGCGGAAGTGCTGGAACCAGTTCGATGGGAATCTGTATCTCGTCCGGAACTCATGCATCTTCTCCTCACGGAGCTCTTGGCATACCAATTTGCGTCACCAGTGCAATGGATAACCACCCAGGATTACCTTTTTTCCAAGAACGGAAATGGAGTCCATCGGCTGATTGAAATTGGGCCTTCGCCAACTCTGACCAATATGGCGCTTCGGACGTTGCAATCGGGCGATTTCTCGCGTACTCAACGTGAGATTCTGTACTATCAACGCGATCGAGATGTCGTCCATTTCGAGCAACAGAATGAGTTCCCATCAGCGGCAGAGTATGCTGATAGCCTCATCCAAGTGGACGCAGAAAGCGTTGATGCTGCTGAAGAAGATGATATCTCTACTGAGCTCTCAAGTGTACCTCAAGCACCGGTTGTGATGCCTCCAGTAATGGCAGCTCCTGCGGCCGGAGCTATTGAAGATCGTCCATTGTCTCCGGACGTTGTGCTATGTTCAATCGTAGCTCTTCGTACGGACAAAATGATGCAGGAGATAAAGCCTGATCAAAGTGTCAAGAGCTATTGTGCTGGCAAATCTGCGCTTCAAAATGAGATCATGGGCGATCTCGAGAAAGAATTCACTGGCGCAGGAACGATCCCCGACGGAGCGGCTGAGCTACCGATTAAAGACCTGACCTCAAATCTCGTCAACTACAAGAAAATGGGAAGTGTCTCGTCGTCTCTGATCGCTCAAATGCTCACCAACAAGATGCCGGGTGGCTTTACTGTCTCCAAAGTCCGAAGTTATCTCACAGAATCACGAGGTCTTGGGTCTGGGCTGGTCGATAGCGTTCTTGTATTTGCGACTACGGAAGCTCCAAAAACTCGGCTAAAAAATGAAGATGCAGCTCAAAAGTGGCTAGATTCGTGTGTCGACCATTACGCGGGCTACGCCGGCATCTCTTTGGCTCGTCCTTCAGCTAGCATGGGCACAATACCCAATTCCATGTACTTTATGCCTCAAGCGCCCTCGATTCCAAACGTGAGCGATCAGCCTGTGGATGCCAAGCACGTTATAAGAGTCCTGGTCGCAGTCAAAGTTGGAAAGCCTTATTCCGAAGTCCTCGAGTCGTCAACGATCAACAGTTTGTGTGGAGGAAAATCGGCTCTACAAAATGAAGTTGTTGGAGATCTTGCGAATGAATTTGGTTCGGCTTCGGACGACGCAGCTGAACTGAAGATATCGGAATTGGCTGGAAAAGTGGTAAATTATTCTTCCCCTGGCAAAGTTAGCAGCGCGATGATTGCAAAAATGTATGCAAGCAGACTTCCCGGTGGATTTGGAATAACAGCTGTCCGACAGCACTTATCAGGAGAGCGATGTCTTCCTCCAGGGCGCATTCAAAGTATTCTGATCCATTCACTGCTTTACCGACCAAAACAGCGTCTCAATAGTGATGCTCAAGCTAAAAAGTGGCTCGATGATACCACGGACGACTATGCAAAATGGGAGAATCTCGACATTCCGTACCGCTCCAAGTTTCAGGCCTCCATGCCCAACGGGATGATGTCTTCAATGGGCGCGTCCTCGGGCCCAACAGAGTTTGAAAAGAAACTAAAGGCCATGATCGAAGAGCAAAGCGCTGTAGCTACAGAATTTCTTGGAAAAGATCATTTGGATTGGCATAGAAAGGTTGAAATGGAAGCTAAATTGCGAGAAGAGGTCGAAGCCTCAATGTCTGTGTGGACGTCGGAACATGGTGAGGCTTACGGGGCGGGAATCCAGGCCAAATTCGATGCGAAAAAGGAACGTGTGTACGACAGTTTCTGGAGCTGGGCGCTTCAAGACGCGTTTGAACTGTATTACCGAACATTGGACGAAGCAACGACCACTTCTATTCTGCCTATCGCTAATTCGTCGAGTCTGCAGAATCATTTTATGATGATGAGCAAGTGGATCAACACACGTGCCGAGAAGATGATGGAAGAAACCTCAAAGCCACCTCTGGAATGGTTCAAGCCGCTCTTGTGCAATCGCGTGACACCAGAACTGCTTCGATGCACGCGGTATTTCGAACAGCGTGCTGAATCGGAGAATCGTTATGAATACTCCCAAGCAATCCAACTACTTGCGGAGCAATTACAAGAATGGATGAAACGAGACCCTGTCAATGTGCACATATTCGAATCCTCAGCTCCGCATTTGAAGATCCAGGAAGACGGGAAGATCGTGTACGACGAGATACCGCGGTCCGGAGTCTCAGACTCGACTGAATACGTCCGTGAAATGGCTCGAGGACTCGAATATAACGTGGAAATCGAAAATCTCAGCCTGGAAACTGCAGTTCGTAATGCGATTCTAGAGAGCGCTATTGGCTTTGAAGCTGTCAATGAAGACGACGACCTCATCAGCTATGGAGATGGACAGCACTCTGATGATGCGGAGTTATCATCCGGTCGTAGTGAGGAAGTCATGTCGAGCCCTGAACGAGTGCCTAGTGTCATTGACAAAGGCGAAAAACTGACGGCTTTGCGTGAATCACTTCGAAATCGTGCTGCTTTGGCGAGAAAACAGCGGTCTCAAACGCTGGTTGAGCAGTCATCCATCTTGAGATTCGGTCTTGATGAAAATCTGAAGCAAATCGTTCTTCCTCATGTTCATCTGCGCAAGCCCTCCAGTGTCGACCCGATGATCCGATTGTACGATGTCGCGCTGACCTGCACACTCTTACGCTGTATGCATGAAATGGCGACAGAAGGAGCCTCATTTGTGGGTAAGGTGGCTCTTGTGACCGGATGTGGACGCAATTCCATCGGCGCACAAATCGTCAAGTCTTTACTAGAAGGCGGAGCTACTGTGTTTGTGACCACCAGCAGCTACAGTCTTCGAACGACCAAGATGTTCCAATCGATCTACGAGGAGCACGGAAGTCGTGGAAGTCGACTAATTGTGGTCCCCTTCAATCAAGCGTCCAAGGTCGACACACAATCGCTGATCAAGCACATTTACGATACACACAAGCTCGATTTGGACGTGATCATTCCGTTTGCTGCTCTTCCTGAAACTGGTCGAATGCTCACAGACTTGGATGGACGCTCGGAGCTCGCACACCGTATCATGCTCACCAACACCCTACGATTGATTGGCGAAGTCGCGAGTGCGAAGCAAGCTCGGAACATCACATCTCGACCTGCTTTAGCTTTGATTCCGCTTTCTCCAAATCACGGCAACTTCGGCGGGGATGGGCTCTACGCAGAGTCAAAATTGGGCATTGAGAGTCTGCTCAACAAGTGGCAGAGTGAGCCTTGGTCCGATCAAATCTCCGTGGTTGGAGCCGTCATTGGATGGACACGAGGCACAGGATTGATGTCTGGCAATAATGTCGTCGCTGAGGGCGTTGAGAAGCTTGGCGTGCGCACCTTTAGCACAGTGGAAATGGGCTTTAATCTCAGCGCCTTGTTGCACCCGTTGATCGCTGAGGCTGCCAGTGAAAGCCCGCTGTGGGTCGATCTGACCGGAGGAATGGCTCAAATTCAGAATCTCAAGGATGTCGTCGATGATATCAGAAGCAGTATTATGAAACAGAGCAAACTAAACGCAGCAATCTTCTCAGCCGCTCGTAACGAATCGGGTCAAGTGTCTCCGATCAAGACTTTGGTCCAGGCTGAAGACCTCGATCCAAAAGCAAATTTGTCTCGTTACTACTGCGAGACATTCCCGTCTCTTGATGAGAAACAAGTCGTCAAGGCCGGATCCAACGAAGCTCTTTTGGGTGGAATGATCGATCTGGAAAAAGTGATTGTAGTGACTGGTTTCGGTGAAGTGGGTCCTTGGGGGAACTCGCGAACACGTTGGGAAATGGAATCGTTTGGAGAGTTCTCTCTGGAAGGCTGCATTGAGCTGGCTTGGCTGACAGGCTACATTGTGTATAAGAACGGATCCTGGGCCGATGCCACCACAAATGAGATCATTCCGGATCATCTGATCAAATCAAAGTATGAAGAAACGATGCTTGAACATGCAGGCATTCGAGTCGTGGAACCTGAACTCTTTGAAGGCTACGATCCAAAGAAGAAATCCATCCTGCATCAAGTCGCAATCGACAAGAAGATGTCTCCCATTGAGGTCGCTTCCTTCGAGGAAGCGATCCTCTTCCGCGATGAAATCGGAGAAGAGAATCTAGATATCTATCAAGATGACTGTGGTTCATGGATGATCCGATTACGTAAAGGATGCGTTCTCAGCATCCCACGAGCGCTCAAATTTGATCGGTTTGTCGCCGGTCAGATCCCAACTGGATGGAACATTGAGCGGCTGGGAATGCCCAAAGACTTGGCCAATTCGGTCGACCCAATCACCCTTTACACGCTGGCATCGACCGCAGATACGTTCATATCGGCTGGAATCGTTGACCCGTACGAGTTTTATCAATACATTCACGTCTCCGAGATCGGAAATATGTCGGGAGGAGGAATGGGCGGTATGCGTGCCCTTCGTCGCATTTTCCAGCTTCGACTTCTCGGTCGTGGGGCTCCCAGTGACACTCTTCAAGAGTGCTTCATCAACACTCCTCCAGCGTGGGTGAACATGCTTCTATTGAGCTCTTCAGGACCAATCAAGACCCCAGTTGGCGCCTGTGCGACAGCTGCAGAGTCTGTGGATGCTGGAGTCGATACGATCAAGCGAGGCAAAGCTCGCGTTGTGATTGTTGGCGGATATGATGATTTCGGCGAGGAAGGAGCGTTTGAATTCGCACAAATGAAAGCCACAAGTGATTCAGTCAATGAGATGGCAATGGGCCGAGATGCCAGAGAAATGTGTCGTCCGTGTTCGAGCACTCGAGGAGGCTTCATGGAAAGCTATGGAGCGGGTACTCAGCTTCTAATGGATGCGAAGCTTGCGTTGGAGATGGGATGTCCTATCTATGGAATCGTTGCTCTCACAAACACCGCCACCGATAAGAACGGGCGATCCGTTCCGGCTCCAGGTCAAGGAATCCTGACCACAGCACGTGAGGTCCATTGCGCTGGTGACCCGGACAGGGTATCTCCTCTTTTGGACGCTACTTTCCGACGTCGTCAATTCGGCGCTGAGCTCCTCAGTATCGATAAATGGTTTGCTCATGAGCTCGAGTGTGCGGATGAGAATCAAGTCGAGTTCCTTCACCAAATGAAAGAGCGAAAGGTCAAAGCGGCTCAGGAATTATGGGGAATGGAATTCTATCAATCTCGGAACGATATCGCACCGCTTCGAGGAGCGCTGAGTGTGTGGAACTTGACCGTCGATGACATTGGTGCAGTGAGCTTCCATGGAACTGGAACGCAAGCCAACGACAAGAACGAAAGTGATGTAACGCAGAAGCAAATGCGTCATCTCGGTCGATCAATTGGCAATCCGCTTCCAGTCATTTGTCAAAAGTACCTCACAGGACATCCGAAAGGCGCTGCAGCCGCTTGGATGCTCAACGGCTTACTACAAGTCCTCAATTCGGGCATCATCCCGGGCAATCGCAGCCTTGACAACACATGTACCTCGCTGCGAAAGTTTGACTACTTGCTGTACCCGAACCGAAGCATCCAGACGAATGGGATCAAAGCGGGTCTGATGAAAAGCTTTGGTTTCGGTCAAGCTGGAGGCGAGATTCTGCTTCTACATCCGGACATTCTCCTCTCCATTCTTCCCAGAAGCCAAGTGAACCGATACATGGAAACCCGAACACACCGAATGACTCAAATGAACTCGCATTTACAACGCGCTGTCACCGGTAAAGGAAGTTATATGAACATCAAAGACGCTGCTCCTTACACTCCCGACCAAGAATCTCAAGTGTATCTGGACCCAACTGCTCGTGCTTGTTACGATACCAAGATCAATTCATGGCGTTTCCAAGGGTTTGAATCGGCAGAGAACGTGGATACTCAGGATGCATCTCAACCAAAACCTCACCGTCGAGTCTTTGGCAAAGCTAAAGTTGCTGAAAGTAAAGTGCTAACCACAACTACGGACGCAAGTACTTCGGCGGGGAAAATTGCTGTCGCTCTCAATCAAGCAGCGTCTAGTATCGGCCTCGATTCCGGGTCCAGTGGACTTGGAGTCGATGTGGAGCCAATCGCGACATTTGAATGTCTGGACAATCGTGAGAATTTCTTGAGTCGAAACTTCACCGAACAGGAGATCGCATACTGCAAAAGCGCTCCTCACCCTGCTGCAAGCTTTGCTGGTCGATGGGCGGCCAAAGAAGCTGTGATCAAAGCAATATCCAATGCGGCACCTTCCCAGCCGAATTTATGGAAAGGAAGTGGAGCTTCTTTGCGTGAGATTGAGACTTTCCTGACAGCTTCTGGAGCTCCCGCCGTCCTGCTTACCGGCTTCCCTTTGGAAGTATATCAGCGTGTTGGCTTGGAATCGCTCAAGATCTCCATCAGCCACTCTGGAGACTATGCTGTTGCCCAGGCTGTGGTCAGTCATTCTCGCAATTAATTTAGTCGATGCTTTGTATTCCGATAATAAAAGGATCGATTTTCATGTGTATTCTTCGCTGATTATACTCTGCGCTAGATAGACGCACTATCTGACCCATTGAGCTTCGTTTCGATCATGTGGATGCTGTGGGCTTTAGCTTTACGCACTGATCGGACCCGAGGAATTTCGGAAGTGATAGCGACCAGAGCTCGTTGAGGTTCCTAAAGACACGACAACCTTAGCAGACTGACTCGAGATGACTGGAGATAACGTACTCGGGGATAAAGCGGCCTCCGAGATAGTGAATAGTGTCGCCTTTTTCTTCATGGAATCTCGCGCATACTTTTGGCACCGACATTGAGACTAACATGTAAGGGTCCAGACCTTGGCCGTTAAGGTTCCCTACAGCGATCGATTGAATATACTTTGTTGGAACGACGTGAGCTCACCAGTGTCGACTTCCCATCCGGATGGGATATCGATGGACACGATCCGAGCTGATCGGCATTGTTTGATCTGATTGATAATCTGAAGAAATGGATCACGAATCTCTCCTTTGAATCCGAATCCAAAGATTCCATCGAGAATCAAGCCAAACTGTTCATCGATTGTACTTCTGTACACACGAATGAAATGAGAAAGCAGCACATTGACCACATCTCTTGAGATCGTACGGATGTGGCAAATGATATAAAAGCGGAATGTTCAAGCTTGAGCATTGAGAGACGAGTTTCTATAACGTAATTTGTCGTGAATGGGTCAGCATACAGACGCAAAACGAACGTTGAAGAGCTCATTGTCGGTCGCTTTCGGGTAATATACAGACGGAGAGTAGCCGAACATCTTCACACGACATCAGTACACTTTGCATTTTTCATATTTCAGACCTTTAAATGACGAGCAGCGACCAGAGCGTCTCCTCTATCAAAACAATCATAAAATAACACTACAATTCGTCTCTATCTCTTTGGCTTGCCCATTATTGCCTCTTCCAGCGATCGTCAAAATGTTCAAATCGGAGCTTTTCGCGGCTTGACTTGTTGGGAATTCTCTCTCGATAGCACATGCGACACTGAGTCCCGCCAATTCCATCAATCGCTCCAGCGTGTAGTGGTACTGTTCTATGAGTATGACATCCAAATTCCTCGCTTGTGCTTGAGTGATAAACTACGCAATGGATTGCAATAACAGCGCGAAAATCTCATTTTTCATCGAATACCTTGACCATTTCGTTCGGTAATGTACGCCACACACTTTTGGGTCGGATCCCCCTTCGATCTTTTTCCATTGACAAAATGTTTCGGAATCAGTACGATACGGACGTCACAGTTTGGAGTCCACAGGGACATTTACACCAAGTAGATTATGCGATGGAAGCTGTGAAGCAAGGGTCTGTGTGCCTGGGTCTCACATCCAACGAATACGTCGTCTTATGCGGGGTAAAGCGCCAAAATGACAAGCTAGCACAACACCAACGAAAACTGTACAAAATCGACGATTACATGGGAATTGGGATGGCAGGATTGCATGCAGACGCACGCACGCTAGCACGGTACCCTCTCAGTTTTAATGAGCGATGCAAACTCTCATACACGTTTCCTTTTAGGTACATGCGAACGGAATGTCTCAACCACAAATTTGTGTATGGAAGTCAGATCCCAATCGGTCGTCTCGTTACCGATGTCGCCGATAGTAAGTATTCTGATTCTATGTACAACAAATGTCGATGCAAAAACACCTGTAGAGAAGCAAGAATGCACTCAATCGTATGTGCGTCGGCCTTATGGCGTCGGGCTACTGGTCGCAGGAGCGGATGTAAGCGCACGCACCACAAGCATATGGGCAACACTCACGATATCTCGTAGAAAAAAGGCGTTCATTTGTATCAGACTTGTCCCTCTGGAAACTTTTACGAGTACAAGGCCATCGCCATTGGATCTCGATCTCAATCGGCTCGGACCTATTTGGAGAAGCATTACCAGACATTTGATAATTGTGAGTGATCTTCAATCTGCGTATTTATCTCAGTACTCCCTGTAGTAAGCAAAGAAGATCTGATTCAGCATGCAGTTCAAGCCGTTCGCGGGTGTCTACGGGGCGATCAAGTACGGAGGCTATGGTAAAGGCTCCAGACTTACTTTTTGTATGTGATAGGAGCTTAGTATTCACAATTTGGCACTGGCATTTGTTGGAGAAAAAGAGCCATTCACGATCGTAGAAGGAGAAGAACTCCAGAGGTACATTGACGCAGCCGAAGTGGCCGATGTCAAGCACGACGATGATGGCGATGTCAGCATGGTGCCATCTTAAGAAATCTCACTGGACGAATAGATGCCTCGATAACTTGAAACACGATTTCTAGCATCTTGTAGTCGTCTTAAACACGAAATCGATGTATTTGTGCAAGCAGATCGTCTTCAATGCTCAAATTCTCTCAAAAATGCTCGGAAGCAGCAGAATCCATAGAGAGCTTTGCATCATCACAAATGAGCCACAACGTATTTCGCGATACAACGCTCCATGTAGATGCGATCTTCCAAATGTCGAGGCGAATGCCGCTCACTGGGGAACAGAAGAAGATCGTACGGCTTTTGTGCGTTGATCAATGCGTTGATGAGACGAGCAGTGTGTCGAAAGTGTACATTTTCGTCAATCAATCCGTGGATGAGAAGCAGCTTTTGGTGCGGCTGCATCTGAGATACAAATTCCATCACAGAGGCTTGACGATATCCGGTCTGATTGAGTTCTGGCGTCGACATGTACCTCTCCGTGTAGCACGTATCGTATCCATCCCAACTCGTTACTGGAGCTCCTGCAATCGCGAGCTTATACGTCTCTGGAGCTTTGAGCAAAGAAATCGCCGACATGTACCCTCCATAGCTCCAGCCGTATATACCAACTCGCTGAGGATCGGTGATGCCTTCGGTGACGAGCTTTGACACACCGTATCGCTGATCCTGAACCTCGATGGTTCCCATGCGATTCTTAATCGCTCCTTCGAATGCTAATCCTCGCCGATAGCTTCCACGATTATCGACTTTGAGGACCGCATACCCCAATTGCCGAAAGCGTTGGGCTCTCATATCGACTGTCATTGCCCACGTATGCGCTACGCGCTGCACATGAGGTCCTCCATACACATTGACAAGCGTAGGATACGGGCCGGAGCCATGTATCTCTGCATCTGGCATGTAGACAGCTCCATAGAGGATCGCTTGGTTGTCGCTGGTGGAAAAGGAGAGGATGCGTGGAGGAGGCAATTTTTGAGCATTTTGAAGCTTTGTCACGCGACTTTCAATTTTGTCGTAAAGTGGGAATCGATTCTCGTAGAGGATGGAGAGAAGAGCCTCATGCTCGAGCACGTGGGCGTCCTGGGGAATTCGAACCAGGTGAGCCGAAGGTGGAGTCTCCAGCGTGCTATACAGATCCACATACGCTCGACAAAATCGATCCATTACGATCGTATGCATTCCTTGCTCCTTTGTAAGACGAATAGGAATGTGCTTGTCATTTTCGATCTCAATAGGATTCAGAGAAGCAGCGTATAAATGTCGTTCCAAAGGAGAGTCCAAAGTCCCGCAGAAAAAGATTTTGTCTTGAGACGAACTGATCCCTTCGATCGACTCGACATTCCACTTTCCCTGTGTCAAAGGGCCCAAAAGCTTAGTCTCCATGGATTCCGAATTGTATTCGTACAAATATAAATGCATGTGACCCGTTCGTTCGGAGCCCCAAACGAACCGAAATCCGCTTGGAGTGTGCATCTCCAGACCGCGATACAGATAGTGAGCATTCACCCAGACGGAATTCTGTTCCGCAAGTAAAACGGTACCTTTTCCATTGCTGTCGAAGCGGACAAAAGTGAGTTCTGTTTGAGAGCGATTCAGTCTCTGCACTCCAAGCGATTGATCGGGAAGCCAATTCACTCGACTGATATAGAAATCCTCATTCAACAGGTTCACTGTCTCGAATCGCATCCAAATTGTCCCGTCAATCTCCTCGATCTCAGTACGAACCCGGACGATTCCCAGACGACGTCGAGGATTCTCTTTTCCTGCAAACGGATAACGATGATCTTCTTGTGCATCTCGACCCAAAGTGGAGCCACCTTGATGCATGATGCGATACTCATTGATCTCAGACTCATCGACTTGTTCGAAAGCGATATGCCTGCTATCTGGTGACCACCAAAACCCGCGATATCGCGACAATTCTTCCTGAGTCAGAAAGCATGCCAATCCATTGGAAATTCCGAGTCGATTTCTGGCTCCTTTTGTCACTTGAACAGCCTTCACCGGAAGTGTACTGTCTTGATGAGTGCTAGGAATCACATATATCTCTCGATCTTGCACAAAGGCAATGTATTTTCCATCAGGAGAGAACTGAGGATCGATCGCTCCACCAGCGACTCCAGTCGATAACTTATCGAATAAGAGCGCAAGTTGCGACCCAGCGTCTTCTTGGATGTATAGATCGCCCTGGATAGGGTACAAGAGCCTCTTTGTCGAACCCAGAGAGGTGGGAGACCACGTGTATGACGTAATGCCAACGCCCAATTGCCGCTGCCGCTCGCGACGCAATCGTTCTTCTAGCGAGAGATTCACTTCCGTATTGCCACTGTTGGGCGGTGTTGCAAGCAGATCGGGCGCTTGGAACGGCTCGCTTTTCGAGTGGGAAGGAATATGGACTCCGTACAAATTATTTGTCAGCTCATTTTCATTGGATTGCAAGTAAGAAACAATCTGTCCATCGGGACTAAAACTAATGGAATTTGGGACATTCATCCCTGGGAGAGGCAGCTTGGCCACTTCCTCAAAAGAAATATCAGCGTGCGTGCATGTAGAGGTGCTACCAACCGCGCGCGTGTCGCCAGAAATCGACGCATTTGCATGCGAAAAGCTCATCTCTGCAGAATGGTATACTGTACCAAAATTGCGGTACATCGGTACATAACTCGAATACAAGGAAGTAAAAAAGTGTTGGAATTATTGGGTCCTAACACAAATGAGCCTGCAAGCAAGGAGAACACCAAGGCGGTGGTATGGAGGATACAGTCGGCCTACAAGCGGTCATAGTATCGGTCCAATGGAGGGACATCCTCGCTCAGTCCTTTCCTCTTGCGTACGCCTTGAACAAGCTTTCCAGCCATTGTGCCCACATCCAATGGGTCTCCAGGGACAACTTGGTAGTGGTCAAAGACACATTGGGGGAACGCTTTACCACCCGTACTTTGACGGAGATCCGCAGTAAAGCCAAAGGATTCGTTCACAGGTAAGTATGCCTTCAATTGCATCATCGGAGTTCCCGGGCGCTGCTCTTCCGCAAAGACGTGACCACGACGACGAGTGAGGACACCGTAGACTCCACCTACACCATCTTGAGGACACTGGATATCCACCAAAAAGACAGGTTCCATCAAAGCGGGAGACGCTGTTAGCTGACAAGCGTACACCACACGACGAGCAGTAGGTAGAATTTGTCCCATTCCACGATGGATAGCATCAGCATGAAGCACCACATCCAGCAGATTGATACGCATTCCTCGGACTCCTTCTTCACATAAAACACCGTCCTTGGTAGCCCAATTGAATCCACCCAGAACGGATTCTTTAATTTCGTTCAAGTAGGAAACACCTTTCGTCTGATCGACGAAAAGATTGGGGCCTGTGCCTTCGGGTCCGTATCCCCAAATCTTTCTCCCATCAGTAACATCCCATTGGAAATTATCGGCCAGGTGTCGAGCACGTAGCTTGAAATCATAACGAGGTGATAACTCTGGCTTTCCATCTTCGATTTGGTCGGTCAATTCATCACCCAAAGGAGCTCCCACACAAAAAAGTCGATTGTGTTTGTTTGGAGACTTTGATAAACACGTCTTAGATGACTCGGCTTGGATGGTTTCTCGGTAGGATACCACTGGCTCCGAGATCTGTACCTCACAACCCATAAACTCTTCTTGCAAATCTTTCAGACAGATTTCCAAATGGAGTTCACCTGCACCTGCAATAATGTGTTCTCCAGACTCTTCCGTGTAGCAAAGAACCATAGGATCCGACTTGGCAAGTCGTTTCATTCCTTCCACAAGCTTCGGCAAATCAGCAGCAGTTTTAGCCTGCACAGCAACTCGAACAACAGGCGACACGGAGAATTTCATTGTGCGGATTGTATGTCCAGACTCACTGGTTGTGATCGTTCCCGACTTGAGTAGATATTGATCGACACCCACAAGACCACAAGTGTTACCAGCGGGAATGTCGGGTGTTTGCTCAACATATCGACCCATCATAATAATAGTTCGCTGAATATTCTTCACCCAAAGATCAGTCTTCTGCCCGGGGATATAATTCGGACCCAAAAGTCGAACTTTCTGACCGGTGGCGATCTTCCCTGCGAACACACGACCGAAGGCGTAGAAACGACCTCGATCCGAAGTAGGAACCATTTTGGATACATACATCACAAGCGGTCCATTCACATCGCATTTGCGAATGGCGTTGGCACATTCGTCATCTAATGGACCGTCATACAACGTGTCCACTCGATATTGCTGCGCGGTTACGGGCGAAGGTAAATGGACGACAATCATCTCGAGAACAGCATCTGCTGCTGGTAACCATCGTTGCATGACAACTTTGAGCAATTGCTTGCCTCCGAGCTCTTTTTCGGCCGATTTGAGTTCCACACCGAGCGCTTTGAGCATCTTTTCGATCTTTTGTTTCTTATCGTTCATGATCGCATCAAACATTTTGATGATGGGGTCCATGATAAATTGACAAAATGCACGCTTTAAAGTCCCAGCAGCGTTGTTCTTGCTTGTCCATTTCTTGTTCTCGGCGTCGAAATACCAATCTCCCCACAATTTTTGCATCATTTTGCTCTCTTCAATTCCAAATTTCTTGGAGTACATTCGAGCAAACTTTTTGAGCGTAAAGCCCCATTGATGCAAACCTGAGCCAAAAGCAACAGTTCCATGATCAGGGTACACCTGCATGTCACCGAGTTTCTCGTCTCTGTAGGTGGCAATAACGACATTTACTGTTTCAATGGCTCGAGAAAAGGATTGGTAGCAGTCTTCAGGTTCCAAATGAAGTTCCAATAAAGCTCGGTCGACCTTATTGACCATCAAAACCGGTTTCACTCGTTCGCTGATGGCTTGACGGAGGACAGTTTCGGTCTGCACACAGACACCTTCAATACAGTCGACGACCACAAGCGCTCCATCAGTCACTCGTAGTGCAGCAGTGACTTCGGAAGAGAAGTCAACGTGACCAGGAGAGTCGATAAGATTGATCAGGTACGAATTTTGACTGATTTCAACAGTTTCTGAATCAGTTTTAGCGGCTACAACGCTTTCATTGGCCACTTTGGCAGCTGTTGCTTTCTCACCAACGTCCATGTTGTACTCAAAAAACATGGAAATTCCGGTCGATTTGATAGTGATACAACGATCTTGTTCATCCTGACGCGTGTCTGTGAATCGCGCTTCTCCGGCGTGTTTGGCTGAGATAATACCCGCTTTAGAGACCAGGGAGTCGGTCAGAGTGGATTTCCCATGGTCCACGTGTGCGATCACAGACATGTTTCGAATGTTCTTGGTGTAGTCCATGATCTCACGCATCTGTTCGACTGTAAAGTTCACCTAAGGAGAAATAGAGCCACAGTGTCAAGAATGCATGGAGAGGGGGTTTAGAAGCGGTGACATGGAAGCGGTACCATGGTGCTTCTCTTCTACTTTATCTTGGAATGACGAAAGGGCCGGAGCTTTTAGGATTAGTGACGAGTGGAGGAGAGTGCTTCTATATTTTAGTGTGATATACACCAAAAAAGAAAATTTCAGGTGTTTTACGTCAGTTTAGGCGCTGTAGTCTTCATGGCGCCTCCAGTCATTTTAAACTAAGAGATACTATGGGACCGTACTGAAGGGAGCGATCAAAAGAGGCTGAGGAACGGATGCTCTACCCGATCTTAATTAATAGGAAATGCTTTTTCTGCCCAGGGTCATAGAAGACGACAAGGAACGACTGCAGTCATGCGGGAGCTTTCGAGTTGAATGCTGATAGAATATGCGGATTTGAGGTGATACTGTGCACTTGGACCCCTTAGAATGAGATATGGAGGGCCATCAGAGCGTCAGGAACTGACGAGTGTTCTCATGCAGAGTGATGATCAAAAACAATACTATCGTAACGTTTTCAGTGTATTATGAAATACCGAGTCGATGAGGAAGACTCGTGCACTGTATATCTCCTACATGTATGTGCTTTGCTGCTTGCATTGGTTGTATTTATCCAACTGAAATTGACACGAACTGATATCGTTAACATGGGCATTCAGACATTCCAAGAATTCCTTCTGATGTGATACGCATACGTTAACAGAGTTATCACACTGTTGAGTTTGTTCGTTAACTGATACTGGAGCTTCATTGGAATCCGAACCCCCGATAGAATTCGCGACAGCACCAACTGCACGATGAGCCATCGCACTCCCGGTACCGAATGCCATTCCTTGAGCAACTGTTCCCATTAGCCCGCTCATCATTCCGCCAGAGCTGCTTTGACTTGCGTGTGCTGGAGGTTGTGCGGAAGCGGTACGGGCCGGCGGTTGCGCTTGTTGTCGTCTGGAAGGAGACGAAGGCGAAGCGCGACGCTGAGGTGATGGAGCGGATCTTCTAGAACGTCCCATTTCGAGTTTGCTTTTGTTGTTAGAAAGTAATTTGAAATATGAAAAAGTTAAAAGGGTGGAATTCTCCGCAATTCAATGAATTGGATGCTTAGTGGTGGTTCTGATAACATTATGTGTACACACCGAATTCTAAGAATAGAAGCCATCAAGACATTACTGATTCTCATACAAATGCGTCGAAACTTATGATACGGTACCCTATACTGGGACACTTTGAGCAATGTAGCCACTTAAAATGAGGCTAGCAATAGCGCTGTATCTAAAGCAAAACCCAGGAGCTCAAAATGAAAACCTTCAGACGTTTTCCTGGACCTTTTTCGCAGGCTACACCCGTGCATAGTTTGATTATAGACTTGTTTCTGACAATATTCTGGACACATTCCTCTTTGCCACATAATCAGTCGTTTTTTGATAACTTTTCGAGCTGTTGTACTGGATTTATTGCGTAATTTGGTGGATATTTCAATCAGTTTGCATCGAAGCAAGGGGTATCTCTGCGTAGTGCCACGTTTTCGATTGATCTGTTGTAAAGATCCACTTGGCTGTTTTCGTTATGAGTAATGTCGCTTGGTACTTTCCAGTTACATTGAGACGTTATACCCTTCCTGACACGTGAATACATCCAGGCTCATGAATCCAGGACACAATGCAACAACAAGTGATTGAGTGATATTGACACTCAGCTTCTCTCACTTTTCAATTTCACTTGTTCCAGTGACCTACCAGAAACATCTAACACTCAACCTATCCATTTCCAATTCCGATGAATATCCAACGAATTTTGAGCATCGCAGCTTCTGCTATCTTCTTTTGCGCACAACTTGAGACTGCAAGCGCACAGCCTGCACCTCCTGGAGATACTGGTGTACCAGCACCCCAAACAACCCAACCAACTCAACAACCCAGCACCAATACAGAATCCACCGGAGCTGAAGAAGGAGGAATTGTACCATTCGGCTCCAACCCATACAATTCGATGCCCGGTGGCCCAATGAAGGGTGCTTATGGAATGCCAGGCATGATTCCAGGTGGACAAATGCCTTTCCCACAAACTCCGTTCATACCCCCCATTCCCGGTCAAATCTCACAATTTCCAAACCCGGGTTTTGGTCCAGGTTATGGAATGGGCTGTACTCCTGTGAGTGTCCGAGGCGATGCGACCTACTGTGTGCAAGGTCCAGTTTGTTCTGGATCTGGTTATGCCCCTGTTGGTCTGAGCTGTCCTGTAGCTGGTGATATGGCCGTTGATGATTGCAAACCCGGTCTTCCAAGTTCTGCTGGGGGAATGGGCTGTCGACTACCGATGCACTCGAGATGTGTTCAAGTGAATTTCAATGCTTGGGGATGTGCTTTAGAGAACGATTGGGGCATGCCAAATGGAGGATGGAATCATGGACCGGGACCATTTCCCCCAACGCCATTTCCTCCAACACCGATTCAGTCACAATGGGGAGCCCCTCAACAACAATTTGGAGCCCCTCAACAACAATTTGGAGCCCCACAACAACAATTTGGAGCACCTCAGCAGCAATTTGGAGTCTCTCCAATTGCTCAACGACAGTGGGGCAAATGAACGCCATAAGCTTATAGCCGTTTATCTACGATAATCGCTCGATACTTTGCGATCGGTTAAATGCTTTCGAACACTATTTCAATATATAATATACTCCTTCTTTCCATTATTCCTAATGTATATCGGTCTGTATCAAAACCTGTCTTGTCTTTCATCCACTTTTGTCTTAAATGTCTCCATTCATCCGCTTATCGAAAGCCTAATGACTAGTCGCATGCATAATGACCAGATAATTCGTTCAAATTGGCAGCGGTATAACCTGCGGTAATAAAGCTTTAAATACCTGACAACTTTTTAGATTATCAAGGTCTATTATGTAAATAAGATGAACAATTCATCGCTTCCTGATATTTCCACTAAAGTATCCGAAATAGCGTATTTTTGGGCTGAGATACTAAATTTGAATCCCGCTTGTTTGATGAGCTCTCTTACGCCTCACTTCGTTAAGCCGTGCCAGCTCCACTTGATATTCGATACGTCAAATAAACGATATATTACAATGTGTCAATGGAATCAAGTCACATTTATACGATATTACAAATACAATACCCTTCCTGACACGTGAATACATCCAGGCTCATGAATCCAGGAAACAATGAGACTACAAGTGATTGAGTGATTCTGACACTCTGATTCTCTCACTTTTCAATTTCACTTGTTCCAGTGACCTACCAGAAACACCAAACATCATCCGATCCATTTCCAATTCCAATGAATATCCAACGAATTTTGAGCATCACAGCTTCTGCTATCTTCTTTTGCGCACAACTTGAGACTGCAAGCGCACAGCCTGCACCTACTGGTGGGAATGGTGGCGAAACAACCTCGCAACCCAACGGAGCTGAAGAAGGAGGAATTTTACCATTCGGCTCCAACCCATACAATTCGATGCCCGGTGGCCCAATGAAGGGTGCTTATGGAATGCCAGGCATGATTCCAGGTGGACAAATGCCTTTCCCACAAACTCCGTTTGCGCACATGCCTGGTCAAATCGCCCAATTCCCAAACCAAGGAATGTTCCCAGGTGGACAAATGCCAATCCCTCAACAACCGTTCATACCCCGCATTCCGGGTCAAATCTCACAGTTTCCAAACCCGGGTTTTGGTCCAGGTTATGGAATGGGCTGTACTCCTGTGAGTGTCCGAGGCGATGCGACCTACTGTGTGCAAGGTCCAGTTTGTTCTGGATCTGGTTATGCCCCTGTTGGTCTGAGCTGTCCTGTAGCTGGTGATATGGCCGTTGATGATTGCAAACCCGGTCTTCCAAGTTCTGCTGGGGGAATGGGCTGTCGACTACCGATGCACTCGAGATGTGTTCAAGTGAATTGGAATACTTGGGGATGTGCTTTAGAGAACAATTGGGGCATGCCAAATGGAGGATGGAATCATGGACCGGGACCATTTCCCCCAACGCCATTTCCTCCAACACCGATTCAGTCACAATGGGGAGCCCCTCAACAACAATTTGGAGCCCCTCAACAACAATTTGGAGCCCCTCAGCAGCAATTTGGAGTACCTCTGCAGCAATTGCTCAACGACAG
>CACSLJ010000294.1:0-31882 GCA_902706625.1 Albugo laibachii | reverse complement strand
TTTTGTAAGACTGTACTCGCCAGCTCTCCCACAAAAGCATTCTGACCCGCCACACCAGTCTCATCCTGTTGCACTTGACGTATAGTGTGGACCACTTCTTTCGTCTTGGAGATGTACAGTGAATCCAAAGACGAGCGCATATCATTCTCCAAATCCTCAATCATCCGCCCGATATTCCCCAAATGAGAAAACGAGTCTTCGTAATCCAATTTCCGTTCACATTGGCGTGTCAGAGAGCCATCCAGTTTCAAATCGCCGAGTGCAGGACGATCAACATTCATCGATAACAGAATGTTTGTAGTTAACTGATACGTTGCCGTTCGGGTTTTGGTTTTGTCGCTACTTAAAGTGGATCCTACATTCTCTTCTTGAACTTGTATAATGTGAATGGAATTCCAACTTCCACCTGTTAAGTATCGATGTTGCGTGATATCTTTCTTAAATACGACGCATGCCGCAAGTCCGTTTCCTATGTCCCATAAGTACGCTGATGACACGCCACCTTGATAATACAATTCGCGATACACATCGAACAATTCATTGGCTTGTTTCTCTAAAGTACGAATTCGTTCGGATGGATAAAACAATTCGTCGGTATAGGACACTTGGGGATAGTACTCATTGGACCATGGTGATCGATAGGAATCCCCGTCGCGATTGTAGTCGCATAAGAGGTACGGGCGACCGTCTTTTGGATCCATTGCTATCTGTAGCGGTTGATCTATTCGCTGGTACAGTTCCTCTGTGAGCGAAGGGTTCAGTTGGCTCAGATGGAATAGATTGGTCTCAACGCTGTGCGGTGGCATACGTCGCATCAGTTTAAGGCAAGCATTCAGCTTCGCAGACTCCATGAAGCTCGATGGGTGTAGCTATCAAACCAATCAGAATGGCTTTTCAGTCTCTGAATGAAAAGGATTGGTTAAAAGTCGTTTTGATGCAATTGGGCAGAATAAAATCTTATAGCGAATCACATGGTTTTGAACTAGACGTTTTGATTGGATAAAAACAAAACATAAATGATGCGATGGAAGAGATTTGATTGGCGGATAGAAAAGCTCGAAAATGGGAAAGCAAAGTGTTCGCTTGCATTATGATTCCAAAGATGATGAGATTGCTCCATTTCTAGGTACCCGATACGACATGCGATAACCTTGAATCATAGCTAAAGCGATGCTCATTCTTTTGATGTAGCAACCTTCCGTGGTGGACCTTTACCTCCAACACAAGACCTCTCCAAATTTGGGTTTCAAATGTATCAGCATGTGAACAAGAAGCAACGCTTAGTGGTCGCATCAACCGATAAAGTAGCGTACCAGGCAGCAAACTTTGGATACATGAGCCATCTTAACGATTGCGCGAGGTACTCTTTCCACATCCTTCACTCCTTCCTCACCTTTTGCTTCCTATCAGTTATGTAATTGGCGTGTTTGATAAGAAAACAAAAGCAGTGCGTTTGATAGATGTACCTCAAATATACGTTATGCAACAAACAATCAAGAATTCAAATGATCAAGAAGAATCTGATGATGAAGCTCAAGATGCGGCAAAGATCAAAGAGGCTCGAGAAAAGCAACGAAGAGGTCTGGTCGATAAGTTTGGCAGCAAAAAGAGTCAGAGAATCGTTAAAAGTCGAATGGAAAATCGAGTACAAGCGGAAAATGTCAGTGGAGGTCAAGCGATTGCCAGTACTCTGCAGCTGAAAATACAGGAGGCAGAGCAAAAAGCGCCAGCAACGCTCAACGGTAAAGCTGTCAGCTGCGTAATCGCAATCAATGCTCAACTTTTTATATCTCTCAGCGAACCATTTGAATGCGCTGCTGCCGCCTTGTAATATGGATGCAACGGTACCAGAGAAAGTATACTCTCTGTCGAAGAGTAAGTATAGCGTATACTCTGTATACACACGGATAAACGGAATTGTTGTAGTATTGGATCATGGGATTATTGGATCGCTCCGTGTGAAAGCGCGAGAATACGAAGAGGCACGGCAAAGCAAAGATGTGTGTGAGATGGATTTGCAGAGATTTGGAGTGTTTGCTGCAAGAGTTTTTTCATCGTGGAATTCGGAAACGAGTTCGGAAGACGTCAAATTCTTAGGATTTGTATACTATACAGCATTATACCAGTTTTATCAAATGAAGTTTCCTTTGCGCCGGGCTTCCTGCAAGACGTTGAGTGAAGAACACGACATATCAATCGTACTCATGCGCCACCTGTTAAGTACGTTTGCTGAAGCAAAACACGAACCTGATGGACCCACAACGTACGTAGCATGCGCTTCAACATATTTGAGAATGACGAATTCTTTGATAGATATCTTCAGGCAAAAACTCACAAAGATAAATTGCTGCTTTATCTCTTAATCACGGGGCTGACAATGAACAATTACACCCTCCAAATCGCAGAAGTTGCATCGGATTTAAAGAAGTCACCTCTAACGTACGTATGACTTTGCATTAGGTTCGGTTTGATGCGCCCCCTAATTTTGCTGCTTAGATTGGCCAATCACTGTCGCCAGATAGGCTGTCACATACAGAAAACGCTCGGTGATTCGTCCACTAAGAGGGGTGTATACCAGAATACTTCATTAAAGTCCAAGAAGACCGGTAGTACGCAATGTGCCGTGTTATCAATACCGCTACAATTTCCCGCGGTTAAAGGAGGCAACAAACGGAAATAATCAGTATATATAAATGATATATTCAAAGTTAGAGGTAAACTTTTCGCAAGTACACATTAAATCAGCATTTTATCCAATCACCCCGAGTGTTAATATGTATACTACACCACTCCTGGTGATTTCAAGATCTCTCACACACGTGAGTCCGTAGAGTACCTAGAAATACGTGAAAACCTAGAATCACGTACCGAACCAAATGAGGATCCTAACATTGCATAACTATCGGAGGTATCACGTGGTCCTGCGGTCATTGCTTCTGCCCATTGCGATTTCTTCTTGGGCGCTTTACTACTCCCTCCATCAGTGGAGATATCGCTCCCAACAATCGAAAGCTTATCTTGGTACGATTCCGCGTTAGAGTATTTCTCTTGATACGATTCGGCTATGGAGAACTTCTCATGGAACGAGTCGGCAGAGGAAGGACGATCTCGATACGATTCCGCAAATGAGTGCATCGTACTCGCACTCGAAGCAGCCACTCTTGATTGTTTTTGTCGTGTGCCATACGCTAAATTCGGGGATGTTTGATGTGTGTTGTACATAGAATTCGTTGATTGGCTCGGTCTCAAACTTTCTGACGTTCCGACACTTACCGTTCCTTTCTGCAAAATTACGATTTCTGACTGTGGTGTTGCCCGCGCTGAATCCTGACGCTCTTCGTGTTTGTTGTAAAAGTGTTTGTGATCGGAACCTTTGCTCAACACAGTCGTCGGTGAAGAGGACGGTGCGATATCTCCATAAGGCTTTGAGACTTGTTGCCGTTTGCTGTGAGAGCGATAGACAAAGAATGCGATCCCACATACGACGATGAGAATTACCAAAATAATACAAAATATTCCAATAATTGAAATTCCGCCTCTTTTAGGAGCTGTACTTGAAGGTAACGGCTTGAATGACTGTGGTGTGGGAGTGTACGGACTGACTGGATCAGTAGGGGGTGTACCGGGGGGAGTTGGTCCCGGTGGGACGATCGGTGGTGTGGTCCCTGGAGGTACACCTGGTGGTACACCGGGCGGCACGGCCCCAGGAGGTACGCCCGCAGCAGCGACTTCGGGTGGGACTGCAGCTTCTACCGGAGCAGCTGGAGCTCCAGGAGCGGGAGGAGGAGGAGGTGGTGCTGGGGGGGAAGCTGGAGGAGGAGGAGGTGGTGGTGCCCCAGGTGGTGTTGCAGGAGCTGCTGGTGGCACTGCTGCTGGATCTGCAGGAGGCGGTGCTGCTGGAGGTTGTGCAGGCGGTGCTGGAGGTGGTGGTGGTGTCCCAGGTGGGACTTCTTGGCCTATAATAGAATCAAGTCAATAGTTACGACTTTGATAGATAATATGACAATGTAACATACCGTGAGTATACGCGATGAGGTACACGCAAAAGAATAAAACGGAAAAGTATTTCGTTCTTTTGCGAGTAGCAGACTGAAGTTTACGGTTCGTAGTTGAGTACATGAGTGGGTCGAGGATAGACTGAGTGTTGTATGATATAATTTGGGAGAATTGAGGGATTTTTTGATTGTGTGCTGTTATCTTACAAGTGATGGAGTGTACAGTAAGGTAAGGAATCAGGAAGCGTGTGATCGTGTAAATAATAGTGGTACACACAAACAAACACGCAATAAAGGTCTAGCGCATTCAAGATAAGTCAGGTCTCAACAATACGATCAGAATTCAGTAACTCACTCTTTTGGGAATACAGTGTAATGAAGTACTCACACTGCTCAGGAGAGGTATACTGCTGCGTAGGAGGACAACGCTCACTATACAATCGAGTTATGAGAAAACATAATCAACGATCAGCTGGGTTATAGTCGTATAGAAGGAGTACGTCTTTACGTGCTATAGAGACTCATTTAATGTATGCGTGCTTAGGCTTAAATAGCCCCAAACGTCGGTGTAACCTCTGTAATTGCGAGATATTATAACGTAATGATCGCTCTGGTATACGTAACCGTCTCTGTATAAATTCGGAGCTTCCGAGGGTTCTGAAAGGAATGAGGAAATCCGATTTCTATGTGCTCTGCTTCACCTAACCCTGTGTGTATGCTTCTGATCGGGAAACATGCAGTCGACTGGTAACGTTCTGACATCAAGTTGGTCGTGTCACAAAGGCACAACCAACAGTGCGTTGAAGACACAAGATGCTCTATTAAGTGGGATACTGCACTCGTTTCTCGACTTTTTAGTGATTGTCCAGTAGCCTTTGATATAGAACCAATCGTCCTCTCGTTTAAGTCAAGTAACATTGCAGATAATTGTCATAAGCGTTGGTACAATCGCGTTCTTTAGCGTCCCAGAGATGTTTAGACTCAAATGCGTGATTATCCTGAGATTAGACTCCGTATAAGTCGTGTTACCTGTAAATTGATCACTCCATCTTGGTTCTTATTCAATGCTCGCACCGTATTCTTTAATTCGCTAGATACACGTGAGTACACACTCAAGAGGCTTATACAATTCAATGCGATAACTGAAGTACTGCGCATTTGCTTGTTTAAAACACGTGCAGTTACGTCGAACTTGTCTTCTTTACGTCCTTTCGAACACAATATCGACAGACTGCAGTGACTCAGGAAACGTAATGAACCCGTCCTAGTTCAAATCAAATAGCGTACCAGATCGATCCACACAAACCCACTCGGGCACCCAAAATCCAAGCAACCACTGTACTACCTCACGTGGCACTCTTTTCGATCTACATTCCTGCAACCTCTCCATGTACACCACAACACATTCTCAGCCTCTAATTCCTCGGAAGAGAATGCTTCATTCTCCACCAATACATTCACCTCAGCATGGATCCCTGTGACAGCCAGTCCCTCTTCAATGATGGAATACATCCTCAATCATGTAATCACCCCATATAGTGTGTACAAACACCAACTATTTATCCCAAAATAAAGTACACGTACATTTTAAATAGGACGGATGCGTGGTTCGTACGTATTGCGGTCAATATTCCACCGAAACACTGCAGCCGCTACGCGCTGCAAACGCGTTTTCAACCAAAACGCATTCACTCATCGATCCCTATGCTCTTTTACCGACGATGAAGATGACTGTGAGGATTTGCCCGTTCCCGAGAGTCCCGTAATCGCAACACATTCCATCACGAATGTAGGTCACCAGTCTCCCACTCCAAAACGTGACAAAACGCTATTCTAGTTCGATCCGGAAGCCGATACAAACAAATTTTTCGCACTCACTCAAGAAGATCGAACCGCTTTCTTTCCCGAAGCGTACGCTTTCTCGTCTTGAAATGGAAGCGCCTTAACTGAATGATTGTATAGCGTTACCAAACGACTCGTTCGTGCGTTCGATCTCATTGGATACAATCACATTATGTTAAGGAAACCAACTGCTGAAATCCTATCCGTTATGAAAAGTATGCAATCAATCGGGATGTTTATCATCGCTGACAAACATTCTAGATTGGAACCAATTCACGCAGTCTGATCGTCCACCCGCATACATTCTTGATGGAGCACGTGGAACTGGCAAAAGGTGCTTCTAATCGGGTTACCCACTGAGTTAACCCTTTTGATCTGTCAGTTTAGCACTACTTCAAATCGTTCATTTTGCTCGAGCCAATAACTGGATCGTATTATACGTCCCACGCGCCCGTTCGTGGTGTTTTCGTGCACCGTACGTCATTCCTTCGACCATCACTCCGTCAAAATTCGACATTGATCTCTACGGACAACAAATGCTCAAAATGCTTGCGAAATCACACCACCATCAATTACTCGAAATTCCGCTTCGAAACGAATATGGCGATCGGTATTACCCGACAGAGAAATTCGAACAACGTCCAAAAACCGGAGTTAAGACCAATGATGCGCCATTGACTTTGGCGGATATCGTGGAAGTCGGTATTCGCGAAGAAGATTTGGCGTGTCCGGCAGTCGTGGATCTTCGAGCCGAACTTAATCAAGTCGAAGAGTACGTTTTAATTGCGGCTAGTTTTAGTGAAGCGGGCTTATTGGGTGTCTGCTAGGTTCCCCGTGTTGATTGCTATTGACGAATTTAGTTCGTGGTATCAAGATACAATCTTCGGGTTTGATGGGAAACCCGTTTACCCGTCCGATATATCCGTTGTGGATGCATTGCTGGATGTTGGGCCGAACGGTTACTTGGAAGATCGAAAGCTGAAGAACGGGTTATTCATTGGTGCAACGACGGACCGGTATCCTTCTAAAGTAAAACTTTGGGAGAAAATCAACTTCAAAGAAATTCGCAAAACGTTTGGAGCGTACGGGTCCGATGAGATGGAAAGCGTTTTGGCTTATTATACGGCGATTCGATTTCTAGTTGGTATGAAAGCGTATATTCTCTCTATTAAAACGTAAATAACGGTTTCTATTGCAGAGGAAATGACACCAGCGGAAATTGCGCATTTTCAGTTAATGACGAAATCGAATCCGGGTTTAGTGTTTGATCGCGCTTCGTTTTATTAACAATAAATCGATTGCCTTGGAATTTGTATCGAGTTTATTTTCGAACGTAATGAACGAAAACGCGTTTCAGCAACTGTGTTTGCTTGCACGCGCACACGGAAGATATCAAAGCGCATTCAGCAAACGTAATAAATGCAGCGAAGTTCACGTTTGGGAGTCGCTTTTCATGCGTAAGAGCAAAAACGAACAACGCGTACGAAAATGCCACGTACTGTATCCAAATATTTACGCTTTGTGCAGAGATTGATCAAACGACCGTGGGAACTGCCAATGGCCGCGTTTCATCTAGCTGCAATCCAAATTCAGGTGCGCAATGTAATTTATTTGATAAATGCGAAATAAACACGACGTATTTTCAGAAATACTTCCGTGGGGTACTTTGTCGAATGAAATATTACGTGCGCGCGAATGTAAACCGAGGAATTGTATACCAGTCACCGATGCAGAAATATATCGTTATGAGAAATGGAACGTTTGGTAATACAAGCGAATTTCATGACTTTACCGCAACTAGGATTCAAAGCTGGTATCGAATGCAAGTTGCTCGTCGTCGATATATGTGGAAAAGGTTCTCTGTGTATCCAATTGCGGCATTTGAGATACAGATTGCTTGGCGTAAATTTCATCTAGAAATACCAAAACCTCAAATTTCAGCTTACGTAATGGCGTCACAAAAAATACAAAACTGTTGGAAATCGTATCGAAGTCGTCAACAATTTCAATATTACAGCAGTCTTTTAAAATTCGAAAATACCGGCGATCCGATTGCAATCTTACGCGCAATAAATCCAGTTGAAGCAAAATTTCTGGATGCGTCGATGAGCGCGCACGTTCGATTCCGTTTGGGAGGATTTCAATTCCCTCCGACAATTTATTATAAGATATTTACGCGCTCACCTATTTGCGATTTGAATGCGTTTAGTCCGAAAGATTATACGAAAACACACGTTTTCAAAACACCGCAAAGGAAATATTTGCGAGTTGGAAACGCGTTTTTTCGAGTGCGTCAAAGCGAACAAAGAACGCGAAATTGGTACAAACGATTGGAGCAAAATGGATGGCGACCCGTGAGTGTGAAATGTATCGGGGACGCGTGCAATGATTCGGTAAGTAAAACGACTGCAGCGCAACTTTCACGGTCAAAATTGCAATATAATAAAATACCAAACGGAGTAAATTTACGAAAGTTGAAGAAGAAGAAACAAATTAATTGGATGGTGAAATTATATCAAAACGAAAAAGAGAAAGAGAGTAAACTAGAAGCGGAAGATTCGGATTTCAGGGATGCGGATGAGATGATTGATTGGGTACAAGCGCTTGATTTTGACCAATATCAAAGCGACTGGTATTTCTTGGGCACCAGCGCTAACTCAGACGATATACTGCACAATTGAATACTTTGTGGAACGTAATGTTTTGAACAGGAGTTGATAATACAGTACTGTATAATCAATATAGGTTGATGTAATATATGATAATGAGTTTATTTCAAATAATTTAGATTATATTATCTCAGCAAAGTTCAGTTTCGATCTCTGTAAAGTCATCGTCCCATCTTTCGTTTCTGACGTACCGATGGTCCCACAAGATATCCAGCAATCGCTTACTACTTTCAAACGTGCTAAACATTAAAGCGGCATACGGTACGATTCGAATCAGATTTGGAATGGTTCCGCGATACAACATCAAGAAGCCTTCCTCACGTACGATTCTACAGAAGCAATCACTCATCCCGTTGTAAGCATTTGCACCGGCTGGTGGGAGTTGCAATCTTTTTTTAACAGTGTCAAAAGGATACGCAACCATTTGACCCGCCACTCCAGCAATACTCCCACAAACAAGGAAATCCACCGTATCTAGTTCAAGTTTGGAATCTGGCCAGGGGTACAAAGTGTGACGTTTCTGTGCAAAGCGGGTTTTGAGATACTCATAACAACCAAACTGGACACCTTCAAACGGAATAACACCAAGGATACCAGATGCGCTGCCACGATATAACGCTCGAATCCCTTCCAATTGAATGATCTGATGTAACCCATGTCTCAATCCAAGAATATTTGTATACCCCGAAGCAGCCACAAAATGCTGCGCAATAATTCGCGTTCTAACAACTTCGAGAGGATATGTCATCAATGTCGCAATCAAACCTGCAACCGCCCCAGACATTGCCACGTTATATTTCGAAGGCTTTTCATCGATACGTTTTTGTAACATATCAAACAGAAGAAACTTGGCGCCCGAGTACGGTCCCAAACGACAGCACCCAATAAAATTTCCCCTCCAAAACCCACGGATTCCCTCTGAACTATACAAACTTTGAATAGTGCGATTCAAACTACTTGATGGAAACGTCCACGGCGGTCGTGTGACCATACTTGAATAAATAGAATACGATTTCGTGTGAGAAGACGTTTCGTTCAACAACCTTCTCCACGTGGTGTGCGAGCTCACTTGTACGACGACTTTGAGTACATCTAGAGGCGATGTGCATGTGCGAGTCACACAACCAGCAATGACACCTGCACAAAGCGATCGGAAGCAGTCACTTGGCTGGCGAAAAAGCGGTTTTTCCGACGTGTCCTTAACAGTTGGAGTCTGATCCATTTCAAATGCGTGTTTGATTATGTTGAAACGCGAACGGACTCTAATCGAATGATTGATGAGATTGTGCGTCAATGAGTGTGGTGGAGGGCTGCGTTTTGCCTTAATCGCTGATCCAAACACTTGTGGCGGTTATGTGGTTAAAAACGCTTGATTGGTTAAAAGTGATATAAAAGCTTTTTTAAGAGTTACTTTTCTCGTTTGTGACATTTTGCAGCTTGAAGTTGAGGATGAAGATAAGAGATTTGTTCCGTGTTTAATTAGAGGTTTTTGTGGAGCCAATCAACAAACGTGTACTGCAAATGGGTCATCACGATTGGCTAGCAGACCGTTTCGATTTTTGCATTTCGAGCGATTTTACGCTTGATCGGTTGTAATCGTCCTAATTTACGTTTTCGAGCACTTTGTCTCACACGACCATCCAAAGTACAAATTCGAGTAGCGGCGGAATGAAATCGAAATAGTTGTGTTCTACCACATTTTCCGTGATTCGTAGGGCACCATTGGTCGTTCAGTATAAAAAGATAGAGATAACCCATAAATCCAATCGCGAGATATAATATTTGAACGTCTCTGACCATAGTCGACCTAACCATGAATTTCTCAGCTTGAATGGGAAAGAAAAGACACGAGTCATCAACTTTCGGAAAGAACAGTAATGGAAGCGTCACTCGACCCAAAAACGCGGAGGGAGTGAATTTACTCAAAAGTGTCGTTCTTCTCCCGTCTTCCATCTGATTCTGATTCTCAATCGACCATTTCTCCTCTAGAAAAGGTTTCCATTGATTGTGTACGAATTGTGTACCCCGCGAGGTATAGTGGTATACGAAAATGATGATCGAACCAGATGTATCCAACAGCTTTCTAGTTATTGGATCAACGCAACTGGCGCGTATACCATTCAACGGGTCTAAGAACACATCCAATAGTGAGAGCTGCTCATACTCTCCATGAGAACCCAAATGCTCAATAGAGTCGACAAAGATAAGCTTAGGTTGTCCCGGGCAAACTCCAACTGCATTTGCGAGTTGTTGCTGTAATTGCTCTCGAGCTTTGTGTATACCTGAGACGTCTATACAGACGGTTAGTAGTATACGGTGGAGTGGTGTGTGTATACCCGATATCGTGAGGAAGGCTGCATTTGGACTCTCATAACTTCCTACTATAGCGTGTGAAAGCGCTCGTTGAAATGCAACGCGACTCTAACCACCCACAAGTATACACGAAAGGCATCAGTTCCGTGTAGGTATACACGACATGAGCCAATCAAATACTGTACCTCTCGTGACGCATTTGTAAATAGAACGACACCGAGTGGTTGACGTTCTTCCTCAAAACTTGAAGCGAGTGAGTAGAATCCAAGAATGATTGCGATGAAAACGCGTACGTCTGCGCAGCAACTCTTTCTTTGAACCGGTCAAAAGAATCTCGGACCGCGACGTCCACGCAAGAAGCTGATGTCCGACATTAAACACGTATGTAAAACGTATACTTTTCACAAGAAGAGACGCTTACAGTTCCATTGATCCAATCGGCGAAGTAAACGTTCTGCGTTGTGCGGAAGACACGTATACTGAAGCGAAGGAACCGTACAGCTTAACAACCATAAACATCGAAACATCGATCCGAAAAACACCTAAGAAAAACTTAGTGTAGTGTGTTTCCACAACCCTACACTCTAATGTCTAGTTTTCAACGAACATTTCTCCCTCGAGTTGACCATCACAAAGAGGAAACGACTCTAGTTCCTCAAAACTACGATGCGTATAGTGTCCACCCAACTAAAAATGGAAGATACATAATCTCGACGGGTCACCCTCAACTAGATCGAATTATTGGCGGGTTTGAGTTACACACCCTCACGTTTTGGACTCACAGAGTCGATCAGATACTCGCGAGTGGCCACTGTGTATCCTTAATTCAAGATATGTCACGCTATTTTGTGGCCCAAGGGATTGTATCCAATCAGTCGACCATTATCCTCACAAAAGACGTTACTGAGGGATATCATTTCATCAGAAATCTGATTCCAGCCACAAAATCATTTTCCACTGCGTCGAATCAGAATGCGACGAAAAACCTCAACATCGCGTGGCAATATGAAAAATATTTTGAAACAAAAACGAAAATGACAGAAAGAAACGAACATAAATTCTGTCATTCCTTCGACCTCTCACAAATAATGTCCCCACAACTCGTTGAATCAAATTGTCCCATTATCGTCAGCGTCCCACCAACTTCCAAGTCCGACACCCTATCACAATTAATCGCAAGCGATTACTTCAATCAATTATTCGATTTATTAAAACGTCAAATACAACAAATCATCGATCGCTACACGGAATTTCGCGTTATTCGCATCAACATCTTACAATTAATTCCCAAATTGCATTCCAATTTACACGAAATCCAAACGGAATTGTACCGTTTCCTCCGAAAATTAAAACTATTGACACATCAGTTTCCAATTGTTTGCTATCTTCCAACACAATTATCCATTTCATCGCACAATTTCCAACACACTTTATCACACGTAACCGATTACACTTTTCACATTCAATCATTTACCGGTCAGAAATTATATCTTCCACCGGAATTAAATTCGTTCCACGGAATTTTTTCAATTGGAAAAATTTCCAATTCGCACGCATTTGCTTTTAATTCATTGGATACCGTTCGTTTCGGACTATTGCGAAATTCACGAAAATTAGGTATCGAAAAAATGCATTTACCGCCAGCAATTTCACGTTCGACTCCAAAGTCGAATGAAACAGAAATTAATAATTGTGACAATTTATTTTAATGTGAAAATTTCCCATACACCAACGCATCCAATCGTCGGATATGTGCGCACATAATTTCTTGCTGTTCCAAAAATTCCAATTCTTTTTCTCGAAACAATTTATTTTCCGTATTCAAAATTGCATTACAATTTCTTATCTCTTGTTCACTTTCTTGTAATTTCATCGCATTCAATTTCCACTTTTCAATCTTGAAATCTCTCTCTCGCAATTCCTTCTGCAATTTTTTCACGTTCGTATTTTCCAATCGCAAAATTTCATTTTGTTGTGTCAATTCTTTTGTCAAATTCACATTTTCGCACTGTAATTCCCAATTCTCCTTTTCCAATTTCTCCAAAGAATTCTTCACACGTTTCACAATATTAATTTCCTCTTGCACATTGTCTCCACATTCTTGCCAGCAATTTCTTCCTCGCCATTTTTCCATCCAGTCGACCACTTTTCCACAAATCGAAATCGAAGACGCCATAAATTCCGCTTTTCTCGTTCTTCCATTCATTTCCCTGTATAAAATGATAAAACGCGTTTTTGAACTGGAATGCAAATGAATTCCACAAAATTGTTGCAATGACAATTCCATGCGTTCTTTCTCACACGTAAACACCAAATTGCAATCCCTTGCTTCACAGATACACTTTTTCCATTCCAATAAATTGTTTTCATTTCGGCATTTCCGCTTCAATTGAAATGGTAATTCAATCTCAAAACGACACATTGCCAATTAAGAACCTGGAAAAAAAAATCTATTTTTAAAATTAATTTTTATCCGGCGACCAGTCGAACATTTTGAGAATTTTGAACATTTGCATCCATTGCGTTTGTATGAATTAATAATTGTGTGAGCCATCGAGTTGTCGTCGCATCTTCCTTCAAAATCGCATCAAATGTGTGATTTCTCAAAGCTTCCGGAAGACATTGACCGAGTGCGTCTTTTGCTCGGATATTATCAGCGAGTCGTAAATAACATCGAATTATGTGTTTTAAGAGGCGAACGGAAGGCGCTTCCACCAGAGAGTTGACCATTTTACTAAGAACGGTGCCAACCTATGGGAAAGCATAATATCAGATAGAGTATAGTATGTATTGATAGAGGTACCGCATAGAATCGTTCGGGTGTGTGACAAATGTATGTGAGTCCCATTTCGTCCAATAAGATCTTCTGAACGATAAAAGTTGCAACCTAAACAATATGATTGGTGGAAATGAGATGAGGAGGGATGACACGTACAGTTTTGGATAATTCGCTTCCTGCTTCCATAATACGGAGACATAACGGAATGATTTCAGTTTGGAGTAGGAAATTAATTACGTCCGGATCATCGATCTATGTAAAAATTACAATCAGCGATACGTTTGGTACGGGAAAAACGTACTTTGACAAGTGCGCCGATGACACCCAAACTTGTTAGCCGAAGGTACTCGAAAGGACGATTTTTACTGACAGTGTTCAAAAACGGGTACAAGTACAATGGAATGTGTGCTACAAACCCATTTCCTGTGAGAATGAATAACCATAAAGTAAATACGTACCATTCAAAAATGGAGTTCGTGTATCGTAATGAGACGCAACGCACTGAAGTAACGCAAGCGCATTACACGCGCGATTGGATGCTTGTGCAGTGAGTTGAGGAGGTGAGAGAAGAGGGTAAATAGAAACGATTTCTTGCAGTAATGCAGCGATTGTGCCAAAGGAATGCCATAGAATAGGCGCTAATTCAGGGAATTCTTCACGTTTTTTACTAAGTTCCAAAAGGGCGCTTTCCCGATGTTCAGGAATCGATAATTGGGACACTAACGCGTGTAAGGAATCGGTCGTTTTAGTTTCCATGTGTTTTATTGAATATTACCAAAATAGAATTTTAAAGTACGATCGGATTAAAGACGTAACGTTTGGTACGATTTGACAGTTAAGATGTTACAAGTTCTCTACGATGTGGGTGGGACACTGGCGAGTGTATGTTTGCTGTCAGCGATATCGTACCTTACCAAATTGTACCAGCCTGCGATTGTTTGTATTGTGATACAATGGATCGTTGCACTCTTTCAAGCGATTCCTCAGCAACGTGAAACGTATTATGACGTCACGGGGTCTGTCACCTTTGCGATTGTATCGTTACAAAGTATACTACTCGCTAAAGTACGAGATTGGCATAGTCTACTGTTAAGTATACTTGTGTGGGTATGGTGTATTCGTTTGGGAACGTATTTATATCAGCGGATACGGGGATCCGGTCAGGATAAACGATTTGAAACGATTCGATCGAATCCGTTGCTATTTTTCTCGGCATGGAGTCTGCAAGGATTTTGGGTATTTAATACGTTATTGCCGGTACTTTTATCGCATCGGCGTCGAGCGCCGGTTCATGGCGGGATGAAACCGGTTCAGTGGACCGATGTTGTGGGTATGTGAACGTTGTCTTGTTATATCAGGTATTTCACTTTGTAACGCAGGGTTCCTTGTGTGGATTGTTGGCTTTTCAATGGAAACCATTGCGGATGCTCAAAAAAGCAAATTTCGTGCGGTTGCCAGTAACCGTGACCGGTTCATTACGCACGGTTTATGGAAGTACAGTCGACACCCTAATTACTGCGGCGAAATGTTGGTGTGGTTTGGTGTGTATTGTCTGAGCATCAGTACACTCCAAAGCCCGTTGGATTATACACTTGCAGCCTCCAGTCCGCTTGTTGTTGTCATTCTGCTGACAAAAGTATCTGGAATCCCATTGATGGAAAAACACGCGGACGAGAAATGGGGCGCGACTGCGTTGTATCAAGGTTACAAAGCGCGAACCAATTTGTTAATTCCGATTCCGCTAAGTCTTGGGTAGGAACTGTGATTTGGTTAGTAATGTGGTGGGTAGGATATAATTGGTTGTAATTTGTCCTGGTTGAGTAGTGAATCAGGAATGCTAGTATGATTGGCTGTTTATTGAATATATATTTGTGATTGGTTTATATTCTTTCTCGATATGGGCAAGCAACGAAACCCGCAAAGTGTATCCGGTCGAAAGAAACATAATTGTCGTCCATTAACGCGCGGTGATGAAGAGAGCGAACTATCATTTTCAAGACGTTCATTTCCAGTTAAATTGTTTATGTGGGATTATGAGCAATGTGATGCAAAACGATGCACAGGAAGGAAGCTTTGTCGCTTGCAATACATGCGGTCCATGCGTCCAGGTCAGTCCTTTCGCGGGCTCGTTTTGAGCCCGAATACAAAAACCGTTCTTTCCGCTGCGGACCGTGTAGGTATACGCGGTATTGATCCGATCCACCCTTTGTAATGTATATTTTGCGTGTATACTATACAGAATCTTGTGGAGAGCACTGGAATCTCTGTTATTGACTGTTCATGGGCGAAATTGAGCGAACTACCGCCAAATCATTTCAAAAAGTCTGGTGTGCATCGATTATTACCGTTTCTGGTCGCAGCCAACTCTGTAAATTATGGGAAAGCCACAAAACTTTCGTGTGTGGAAGCAGTTGCCGCAACACTATACATTGTGGGTTTGAAGGTAAAGTAGATAACCGCTTTGTTTTTATAAGTACTCCGAGAACCGATATATCCATATAATTGATATTGCAGGAGGAAGCGATTCAATTGATCAATGAATTTTCATGGGGCAACGAGTTTCTGAAAATTAATCAGGTAAGTTTGGAGCGGCTTCTATAAAATCACATACAGTAATGCATCTCATGACAGGATTGCTTAGAAGCGTATGCAGCTTGCAATAGCAGTGATGAGGTCGTCAAAGCGCAATCAAAGTACCTTGAAGGCTGCCGAAAGGAACAGGAGGAACGACTGAACCGATTTGCCCTCCCAAAGTACGAAAGTAGCGACGAATCCGAACAGGAAATCGACCCTGACCTTCTCACAGAAACAGTCGCACACGATACGGTAGTCACAGAATCAGTTGTAAAAGATTTGGAAACTATAGAGACAGTCGCACAAGATCCGGAAATTACAGCTACAGTCGCTCAAGATACGGATATTACAGAAACGGACCAAACATTTCCTCCAATCAAAGAGACGCTAGAACGAGCGCTTCCAGCAGTACAAACCACACAAAATTTACGTAAAATGTCTCATGCAGCGAAATGCGATTCCAACGCCGAGACAGCCGAATGCCCGTATTCAGAAATGGAAACTGCCCCAGCGCCAGGCGTCTGCCTCACAGAAAAGCTCTTCGCACAATGGACAACGTCAATGCACTCTAGTCACCCCCATCCCAAGGAATTAGATCCAGATTCAGAATCGAATCAGAATTGATATAACAGTTAAAGGCTCTTTTCCAACCGCATTTCAGCAGATCGCGCGTGTCCTTCCAATCCTTCCATCCTCGCGAGTTGAACTGCATCACGAATCATCGGTTGTGCCTCAGAAACATCATCGATCCGCATCCAAGTCCGAATCCGAAGGAATGTGTGCACTGAAAGCCCTCCAGTGTGCTTTGCGGTTCGGCCTGTAGGAAGCACGTGATTTGGACCAGCGCCATAGTCGCCGAACACTTCAGCGGCGAGGGTACCAATAAACATCGCACCATAGTGCTGCATCTGCTTCGCAACGTCCATTGCGTTCTCTGTACACACTTCCAAATGTTCCGGTGCCAACTCATTCGCAATCGCAATCGCACTTTTCATTTCGGCGCACTTAACAGCAAAGCCACTTCGGATGCTTTCATTGGCTATATTCCGCGTCGATAGCGTCTCTAATTGACCAATCAGCGCACAATTCACCTGATCAATTAACTTTTGACTTGTAGAGACCAGTATTGGAACGGCAACGGTATCGTGCTCTGCTTGCGCCAAGAGATCTGATGCGATGATTTGCGCATTGGCAGTCTCATCCGCGAGCACGAGACATTCCGAAGGTCCTGCCAACATATCAATTGCGCATTTCCCATTCACCAGCGATTTCGCTGCGGTCACCCACCTATACACAATGTGAGACGTATACAAGGTATACATAATAGGTATACTTGTTTCCAGGACCGACGATAATGTCGCAAGCGGGAACGCCCACGCCGTACGCCATCGCCGCTATTGCCTGTATACAAGCGAGTTGGGATGAGACAGTTGGGAAATAGGATACCGGTACCTGAGCGCCTCCAATAATGAGGAACGAATCGGCTTTTGCCACATGCGCTGCTGCCAAAGTGCACAGTGTTGGTCGAGGAGATGCCACGATGACAGTTTGGACGCCAGCGGCTCGTGCGGTGATGGCAGTCATAAGGACAGAGGAAGGAAGAGGATACTGCAATGAGAATGAAAATGAGATACGGTATGGGAGATGAAGTGGTGACGTACCCTTCCTCCGGGAGCATAACAACCAGCGGTACACATTGGAGCGATCTGAATGAATGTTGCATATGAGTCACAATTCTGAAGGGTACGGTACAACGGGATGTAATATTATGAGATACGGTACATCTTGTGCGATGATGCCGCCGTCGATGGAGTGCTCAAAGCTATGGATGCTGTTTCGTTGGAGTTTTGCAAAGGTCTCAATACGACTGGCCGTACGTTGAAGAAGCGATTGCTCTTCCACAGAGAGTTTCTCGAACGCATTTTCCATGTCTTTTGGAGTGAGAATGATTGGTGGAGACGCGTTGTCGGACGTGTTGAGATCGCCCAATCGGATTGCATGCGCGTACAAAGCTGAAAGACCGTTCTTTTCCACATCCTCAACGATACCACGCGCTTGTATCAGCGCGTCTGCGTCCACAGGATTGCCGGCAATGCCGCTCACTTTTTTGGGTTCCACTTGGCGCAACATTCGCTTTGAGATTGGATTGGATGAAAATAAAGCGCGTAGATTGGTGTAAACAGCACACACTATTAACCAATTAAATACTACATTTAGGATTTTAACCAATCACTTCTCTGAAAACACCCAAGATTGTTTGTGGTTGGAAATAAAGTCTCGAAATGTCGTCGCTTTTCGTCCCAAAATGCTTTCAATTGCATCCGTAACCTCTTCTTCCGCGTTGTTTTCCAATGCACGCGCCATTCCAATCTCATTGGCTATCTCTTCTGGTCGTAATCCACGTATCCACAACGCTGGCTGCATCGCCCAAATTGGGAAATACGAATGTCGTATGACTTGCTGAAGCTTATTGGATAAAATATCAGCTGCTTGAGGGAACGTAATTGGCTCTGGGACACAAATACACAAATCAATCAGTACCGTGACATTGGTACAGGTACCGTGACAACGTACCAGGTCCCGTGACAGAAATTTCCTTTGCGTCCCACGGAGCGACGACGTGTTGTTGGCACAATGTGACAATGACGTCAGCGACGTCACACTCATCCACAAAAGCGATTTTCCCAAAACGAATTGGAACCGATAGAGTGCGCGATTGTACCATATCCCGCCATTTACCTCGACAAAAGGATTGCATCAAAGTGTTCATCCTCAAAATCGTATGTGACGTCTCACAACGACGCAATTGCTCTTCCAAATGCCAATGTGTCGCTCCTATTGTCACATCATTGCGAGCGTGAAGCAATCCATTGGAACAAGAAGTCTTCAAAACGTGAGAAAGCTTTTGTGCTGCAGCAACACGAAGGAAATTGGATTCATGTGTACCATTCGGTTCGTGCACACTAAATGAGGCGATGAGACCATTACACTGTGTACACGCATATTCAATATCCTTAATTTTTGTAAAATCCACAAAATAAGGACTTTCAGGGATCCATGGAGAATACAGCTCATACAGCTCATCCAAACGATTGCGTAATGTTCGCGAGGCATCTTTTGGCACAACAAGACGGAATCGCAATGTATTCTCACCCTTTCGAGCCGCAGACGCAACCACAGTACCGTTTAAAAACGCCTTCTCCGTCAACGGAAGCAAATAACATTTCGGAGGACGCATGTCGCTATCAACCCACAACGTTATATAACGTTCACTAACGTGATATAACATAGCACCCCATCTTTCACACCACTCGTTACACCAAATTACAACGTAACCGTAACCCCCTTCGTGACCTTTCAAGATCGCACAATGACCATCATTCCCCCTCAAACCAAACTCCCTTCCGCGCCATCGAGTCGACTCCACGCGCGTTCTCAAAGA
The DNA here is from genome assembly GCA_902706625.1 of Albugo laibachii. Lineage (NCBI taxonomy): Eukaryota > Oomycota > Peronosporomycetes > Albuginales > Albuginaceae > Albugo > Albugo laibachii. The sequence goes on along the minus strand of CACSLJ010000294.1, from coordinate 12,268 downwards.
CGAGTCAATTCCAGTCGTTCCAGCTTTGCAGTAGGCGCGTCATCCCTCTCCGCCACAAGTCGCAAAGTCGCTGGTGCCAATGGAAATGCACAAGAAGCTCAAATCTACCTCGATGGACTCAATGTGACCCCACAATCACTCCTTCTCCGTCGTGTGGATCCCATCGGCTTCTCTTCCTCTTCGGTCTCACTTGCCTCCTCACGCTCACAACCTCGAAAACGCGCCAAGAAAACGCGCTCTAGAACCCGTCAAAGCCATTTACTTAAAAGTCTTCCCTCACGCACACAAAGTGAGTGCACCTCATCGAAAGGCTCCCTCATTGACAACGATAACACCTCTGAGAGCTCGGACGAATCCGTTCTTGAAAAATTAATACACCGCGAGGATCCGTCCACTATTACCAATGAACAGAAAAGCGATCCTCCGGTGGAAATCGCTCGCGATCTCAAAGTCGAAGCGGAGATATTTCCCTCAGAATTCGTTTTTTCTCCAATTTCGCCATTGAAATCGAATCGTAAGCTTTATGCAATTCTCTTTACAGAGACACCCACAGACTTTCTTCTTTCTCTTCCGAGTGTTCGTGTGCCTCCAGAAAACATTTCTCTTTCGAATTGTGTCCGTCAACGGAATGCCCGCTATCGCGCCATGTGCTCTGGGAAAAAGGGAAGTGATACTTTTGTCTCTGGTCGATCCCAAACACTCCAATTCGCACAAAAGACAAAAGAAGTCATGACTGCTCCTCCAGCGACCCGAGATGCCGCGTGTATCGCTACACATTGGGATATCTTTGACACAGACACGCGTTTGAGAAGTGAGGTCGATACGCCTCCAAGGCATTTCCAAGCGCCAATTGACACCGATGCGACACTAAAGCTTCAGGTGAATGAGATCATGCACGCAATGTTGGCGTCTTCGGCCTGTCTTCTAGACTTGGAGCACGATATCGTCCAAGTGCTGGAATTGTATCACCAACAAAGCGGAAAGAACACCCGCGCCGTTCCAAATACCACAAGTCGTAAACAGTTCTCAGGCGATGGGAAAGCAGTCGCAATCCGCCGAATGAAATCAAATGCGTCGCAAAACAGTCAAAATGTCTCGTTCAACACGAAAAGTGTCTCCACACTCACAGAGAACAGCGGGCTGCATAGTCGATCGAGTTCCAGAAGCACAATTGTGTATGACAGTCAAAGCATTGAAACCAGGGATCACGCGTATGCGCATGCGAATCCCAACGCGGATCTGGGTGAGATCATTGCCACACAGAAAACCTCGCGATTGATGGCTTCCACGTCGCTTTCGAACGCAATTTGCATATTGGAACGAGCCGTTCAACAGAATGTCTTTTACGCACAACAGCTTTTGTATCGGAATTTGTCATTTTTTCGTCCCTCAAAAGCTTTTGAATTGCAACGTCTTTGGGCCTTTCGATGTGATCAAACGCAAAGTCAGAGTGTCACCAGTATGTCCTGGAACATTGCAAATCACGACCTTCTTGCGGTCGGGTACATGGAGACCCACGCAGTCGATCGAATTGTCAAAGGCTCCATCCTCTTCTGGACACTCAGCAATCCTGAGCATCCGGAAAGAACGTACGACTTACCGATAGGAGTCTCAAGTCTCGATTTCTCATCGTGTTGGCCGTATTTGCTTGCCGTGGGATTCATTGATGGTGTCATTGCGGTGTATGATGTCCGTAAAAGAGCACCTGAAGCTATCGCAAGCAGTGCGAATCTTCATGGAAAGCATTTGGATGCGGTATGGCAAGTGAAATGGGTGCAGAAAGGAAGTGATGGGAATGAGACAATTGTTAGCATCTCTGCCGATGGACGTGTCACTGAATGGAATCGGAAGAAAGGTTTGAGTCTCACGGATCTCATGGCAATGAAACATGTCGCCAATCCATTTCTTGGATCGAATGCCCGCGCGGAAGGTGTCATTTCGCGGCAGGCGAGCGGCCTCTCATTTGACTTTATGAAGAGCGATACTTCGGTTTATTTTGTCGGCACTGAAGACGGTCTTGTGCATAAATGTTCGGTATCGTATAATGAACAGTATCTAAGCACCTATTTGGGTCATGCGGGACCTGTCTATCGGGTCGCGACATCACCGTTTTCCAGCGATGTGTTTCTCACTTGTTCGGCGGATTGGAGTGTGAAATTATGGCATCACACGGAAGCGATGGCAATTGCGAATTTCCAGTCGGTAAGAGCTGTTTTGAATGTGTTTTCAAGCTGATGGGATGGATGTAGATGGGAAGAGTTACAGCGGTGCATGATGTCTGTTGGTGTCCTAATGACGCGACCATTTTCGCAATTGCGACGGAAGACGGCCGCGTGGAAATTTGGGACATTGAGAGTTCTGTTTTGGATCCTATTGCGACTTGTATTCCGATGGAAAGGGAAGGAGGAAGAGAGGAGAAGGAAGAGGGAATGGAGGGGAAGTGTGTCGAGTGCGTGCGAGTTGCATTTGCTCCGAAAGCGCCTGTGGTAGTAGTTGGAGATACGGATGGGAATGTGACGTTATATCGCGTGGAAACGTTAGCGGAGAAGCGCATTGATGCAAATGTGACTGAGGAAGAGCAAAGATTGCGATTACAACGAGCAATTTACGCGGGGAAAGCGGTTTTATAGTCGAAGTGGAAAGATTGGAAACGCTTTGGGTGGTGAGGTAGTTGACGGAAGGTGTTGGGATCTGTAGGCTTCAACAGGTGAGCTAATGACCAGATTTGTTTGTCACATGTCAAGTGCGTCCGCAGTATTTCGGTTCGAAGGATATAAGGCGCAAGACTCTTGCGCATATTTGTTTTAGTAGGTTAACGTCAACAGAGAATCTATTTTGACTTCACTTCTACCTACTTCTGTTAGAGTGCAACCCCTACCTTAACATGTTCTGACCCCAATGGATCAAATTACTGATGCAACAAAACTGGCTGTATCTGCTGATGTGGTCGATAGTAGCGAAAGAGCCACGTATCCATCCGACGACCTCCCTACATAGTGGCAATCGATCAACAAACTTACATCTCAACAAGCTGGAGGCGGCACTGGTCAAGGCGCTCGCTATGCTCGAATACTTTTATCTGCAGCCATTTGATGGAAAAGTGCTTAATAATGGACTTGGAAGTGTATTTTTTGAATGGGAAAGGGGTTTGTACGACATGTGAGTTTCTCTGAGCGTGCGTGTGGATTCTCGTGGCCTAAAGATATTAAGGTCGATATCCATGGCCAGCACCTTGCAGGTACGGCGCAGAAGTATTACCGCTGACAGGTGGATTGTTGGTGGTCATGGAATCAAACCTTGGAGCATCTACTACGATTGCATAAGCCCAAAGTATGTTGTCACTACGCCAAAGGCTGTACATCGGAGCTGAAAATATCATTTCCTGTATCTGACAGTCGTACGCGATGCTTGTGGAGGTGCTGACAACCTTTTTTTGGTAAACATTGTACACTATGCGGATCTATCAACGAGGATGGTACGTTGTGTAGTCTAGACATCCATCGTGTGGACTATCTACGGCAAGCGGAATAGTTTGCCAATTTTCACATTCTACGGAGATCGAAGCGTGAACGCGATATTTATGGTCGTGACTTGGTGAATGCTGTGGACCCAATTAAGACCTTCAAGAGCGAGGAAAGGATTGACCATTAGGGTCTGAGAAGTGCTACCGATGTGGTAAAGTGGGTCACTTGAACGCTACATGTCCTTACCGAAAGCGGAAAATACAACAAGAAGACTTTACCCTTTCGACTGGGAGCCGTGGAGCAAAAGAAAAGAGCTGCTGGATCCTTGATATTGGACCAGGTCGACAACTGGTAAATGATATAGATTTTTTGGAAGACCCTGTTGACTTCAACGAGAGAATGTCTGACGGCCGCATCTGATAGAGAGCCGCTTCGGATCACGAAGAAAGGAAGGGTGGTTCTTACGGTCCGAACAGCGTGTTTTTCATTAAAGTCTACGATGACAAATTGTGGGTGCGGGTCTACTATGAATGGCATTACGACAGTGCTTGTCGACACTGGACATATATTCGATTGGATTGTTCAGTGTGGCACATTGGTGAGATTTTCATCGACATCTGGGTCATTTATGCTATGACACAATTATCAAGATGGCCCGAGACCCTGCAACTGACATCAAACTCACCGATACTGCACGTGAGTCCTGCTTGGCTTGCGCTTAAGAGGAACAAACCAAGAACGTGCAATCAAGCAAAAACTATCCAATTGATGTCATTGGAGGAGTAATTTGCTCCGGCCTAAAAGGTTCGATGACTCCAAGTGAACATATCACCATGTTTCTCTCGCGAAAACTAAATTCGTCGCTGCTAAAAAGTTCAAGCCTTTTCTGGCTGCGATCGAGCGACGGTTTGATTGTCGGATTCACATCGTAGTCGTCGATCAGGATAAACTCAACGATATGGGTAAACCAAGGAAAATGTGATCACGGTACCGTCGACCAGAACAAAACCACCTTGAGGAGTTCAAACAGGTAACAGAGTCAGCCGTCTAGATGAACTAGTGATACGTCACCCGGTCAAGATGCAACGTCAAGAATATATATTTGAGCATGAGATCATCCGAGGTGTCCTCAATGCCGTAGGTGAAGTAGACCCGAAAAACTACGGTGAATCAATGATGAGGCAAGGCAAGCACAAATGGATGACAAGCTGTATCTGTAGTGTTAAAGGCTTTATACCACCTACTGATTCACATGTTTTGCATAACAAGTGGTTTTTCAAGACTAAGACGGATGTGAATGTTGACGTCGTGTGATGCAAGGGTGGACTCATCGTATGCGGGAACGAAAAACTTTTGGTGTCAATTATATACTGACATTTGCTGCAGTGATTGAGCTTAGCAGAATCAAGATGATAATGGATTTGTTACGGCGTTGGAACGTGCCGGCACGTCATGGATGTTCCGAATGCATATGTCAACGCAGAAAAAAAGTATTTCGACGTTAACATGAAGGTTCCAAACGGGATGTAGATTGATGAGGTGGATATGAAGAGACATAGTGTGAAGGATGCAAGTAAGCTGGCGTTACTGCTGAAGAAATCATTGTATTCTTTGAAACAGGCTGGTAAATCATGAAGAAAGCTAGTGCAGTCGAGATTGCAGGAGACTTGGTTTACGCAATGGACGAAGGGTATGCGTCTATACTTCAAGAAGGGCAAAGACGAGAGCACTATAGTAGGAGTCCACGCAAACGACGTTCTGGTCACAGGACCATCCAAGGATACCCTAAAGAAGTTTAAAAGAGATGTCAGCACTGGGAATTGAGGATTTGGGAGTAGTGAAAAAAGTTTGTGAATTTTGATACGATTTGGACCAAGAAGTGTCCATTGATTTACTTCTCAAAGAGTATATACTTGATACGGCAAACTTAGTACGAGCTCCAATTGTTGAAGAGTGCAATGACTCCAGTTCCCAAGAACCATAATATCTACCTGTGATGGGCGTCAATGGCAATTCAAGCGTGAACGAGTTTCAGTCTCTGGTGGAACGGCTACTTTGGATCGGGTGCTGTAATAACGGGATACTTGTTTTGCGGTACACAGGGCGACTCGACAAACGCACAAGCCTACCAAGGCCGACTACAAGACGGCTAAACGTTTTTCAAGGTACTTGAAGGAGACCAAGATGTTAAAGTTGCAGATGGATAGCGTCGAAGTATCGTCTGGCGATGTCAAGAATCAAAGCTGGAGCAACGCCGATTTCGTGGCTGACAAATTTGACGGTAAGTCTATGTCGGGATAAGTGGTTATGGTAGATGGTGCTGTGATTTTGTGGTCGTGCAAGAAACATCCCGGGGTGTCACTGAGCACAATGGAGCCACATTCATTGCGGTTTGAAAAGCTGGTCTGGAATTGTTGAGAATAAGAGAATCATTCCAAGCGCTAGGTATCAAGATTGCTGAGCCGATGAAAATGATGATGGATAATCAAGCGGCGTTCAAGCAACTCGAAAGCGAGAAAAGTACGGCAAGTGCCAAGCATGTGGATATTCGTTTCACGTATATCTGCCACTACGTTCACGCCTAGATTATACAGCTAATCTTCGTGAAGTCTGGTGAGATGATTGCATATGTACTGACGGAGGTCCTACCCCTGCCACGGATTGCTGAACTGCGTGACATGTTCAATTTTAGATCATGCGTATTACAGGCAAGGGGAATTTGTAGCATCTGTAAGCTTCAACAGGTGATCCGGTGATCAGACCTGTTTGTCACAGGTCAAGCGCGACCGCATTATTCCGCTTCGCAAGGGGATACGGCTCAAGGCTCCCTTGTGCATGCATGTTCTAGTAGGTTAACATCATCAACAGTTATTCTTTCACTTTCAATCCTATTATCTGCACAATTGCACTTCCTACAATTAACAGTGTGAGTCTTTTTGCGCCCAGGAAGATAGAAAGTTGCTTTAAAAGGACTTCAAATTCGCAGAAATATGCATCTTGGCAATAGCGTACTTTGTATAGGTACGCGTACCTTTTGCAACATTCTTATCACGCAAAGTGAAATGATTCGATCGCGAATTCTGTCGTCTGAAAACGCTGATGGTGACGCGATTCTGGACCAAAAACAAGCAAAAGAGGTTGCGCATTGTAATCCTCGTATTCCGCTGTCTCGATTAGATCCAAACACTCCGCCTAATGCTGCACTTCCTCTCTCAAAAACCGATCAGAAGCAAATTGCAACTTATCCGACCGCTTCCGTCGATCCTTCCGAATTACAGACCCGCGAGAACCAAGCGTGGTTGGACATGCTACTAGCACTCTTTGAAAGACGCTATGGACACAACTCTCTCCTTCCAGTTCCCATCCTAAACAAAGAATCGCCTCAACCCTCAAAAGAGTCTATTTATGTAATTCCCGAATCAAAGGAGTCTAGTTACGTAATTACCGACAAACAAAAGTCAAAATTTCAACGCATACAAACGCAAGCACAACAAGTTCAAGCTACAAGTGTCAACTCGCTCCAAAGTTGCGGGTGTAAAACCGGATGTCTAAAAATGTAATTATTATTCATATACATACTATATTTGTAATTCTCACAAAGTACACCAGGTATTGCGTCTGCTTCAGCTCGCGTGGCTTTTGCCATTCGAAATGCAATTGTGAAGCGTGTAACAACACCAAAAGCCACAAACGACAGCGTCTGGAAGCCATTGAAACGTATTTGGCCAATGATCCGCGCGCTTTTTCCTTCGCGCCAAAATCGACCTCACATACCGCCCAGGCCTTTTATCAGCTTTTACCGCAAGTACGTGGACCCCTTCCTCTATTATGGTGCTCTAACGCCTCTCACTCAATGCAGAAATCGAATGCGGTCGTGTTACGTGGTTGTCGATGCAAAAAGTCAAAATGTCTCAAGAAATATTGCGAATGCTTTCAAAATGGAATTCCGTGTACTTTACACTGTCGATGTTTAGAGTGTGCGAATCATTCCAACAACCTTTCGAATCGCGAAACCTCACTTGTGGACACTCATTCGATGGAAAAGACTGTTTTCCCTTTGGTTTGCGTTTCAGTGAGTAAAAATGTGAGAAAGAACAAAGTGCGTAAATCCGTTCGCATTTACTTGTGATCAAAATTGGTAGAAATTTCTCATTTCTACAGATTGAAGCATTTTCCGACTCATTTGAAAGCTTTTCCTGTCGCTCGTTTTCGTAATTCGGTCGAAGAAATGTCCATACGGAAGGACTCATCGGAAATTGGCAGAAATGCATGACGAAACTGCTTTGGAATCACATTCTCGACGATTTCCATAGCACTCCAGTATCGCCCAGACGTTTCGACCCAACGCCCAGCAACCACAAATCGACACTCGAGCGTTGAAATGATCTCATTCATTGTGATTGCCATCTGACATTCATCTCCATAATACTTGGAATCCACCAAACGTATAGCGGTATCCGCTCCAATAACAAACCAACTGGAACGAAACAATTTCGCTTTCTCCAAAAAGAATGTCGCATTCGTCACAAAAACTGGCAAACTTTCCGATCGATTTTGAAATTGAGATACTCGTTTGAGAATCTCATTTTCGTCCACTTTTCCTTTATCGGCATTTCCAGCTGCGATTTCAAACGCAATCGGTGGAAAAGCGCTTTGTTTCAAGTACTCTTGGACCAATTTTGCCGCAATTTTCATCAATTGGAGATGTCCGTCATGCAATGGATTGAATGAGCCGGGAAACACGAGTCCCCGGAATGGAAGATTCACAATAACATCACGCACCTCACCAATACTCAAATCTTCCAGCAACAGAATACTCAAAAGGCGATCCGAAGAAGCCGATGCCACTTCCCGTATCATATCACAAACAGTGTCTCCACTCAATTGCATGTACTCTCTTTCCGCCACTTTGGTCTGTAACATCAAAAGCTCACGTATCCTCCTCCGATTCGATTCATTTTCACAAAAGGGTTCGGCCTGACTCAATGCGTAAACGATCCAAAACGCTGCGAGTTCATCTTGTTCTACAGAAGAGAATGAGAGAAGAGACGCAGTACGATACGATGTACCTCGTCGTGTCTGCAGAGTGTCAAAGCTGATTCGATACGTTTGATGGATATACTGCGAAATCATCACACGATGCTTCCCGGGTCGCTTCATTGCCCGACAGATTGAGAGAAAGCATTGATCCGTTCCGCTTTTCTTGACTCGATTTGTCGTCAATGAAGCTGTGCATCCGAACCCCAAAAGCATTTCATATCGCTTTATCAATTGAGAAAGCGATTCCATCAAAAGGGACTCGCATTTTCGTTCTTTTTGTGAGAGAAAATCCGCCCGGGAGACACATATCGAAGCCATTTGCTCTGCGACATTTACAGAGCAAAATGACGTCTCTGCAGAGCGAACGGCTGAGAGGGATTCCGTTAAACTCGCACGGGAATACGGAATGCCAAGCTCTAAAATGGTCGAGGAGCTTCCAGTGGTGATAAGGAGCCCGCAGGCCGATACCCCGCCGCCAGTGATACTTCCAACGACTTTGAAGCGCTTACAGGCGTAAAGAGACTGAACGAGTCGTTCTGCGAGACTTTGCATTCTCCAGAGAGCCTCAACTAATGGATGCGCACATTATCGTTTTCGCTTCGTTTTCGAGTCAATTGTCATGTCATTTTGTGTCTGTAAGCCTCAAAATATATTTATAGCTCGGAATCGTTTCCATTCCCTGAGACTATTTTTAAATCGCTATTTTTACTTGCTGATAACGCTTTTGCACGTTGAAACTCGCTTCTTGCGCTCGAAATGGAGTCGCCGAGTAGGACACTGGAGACCCGGATGTCGGTGTTGTGTGTATCCGAAGAGCCTCAGAATGAGGAGGTCGTTCTCACACCATCTTCCAACGCTATTCTTCCATTAGAGTCAAAACGATCGTCTATCAAGTCGAGTCGAGAGCGTATGCGCCGGCCGCTTGGGAACGTCATTGATGATAAACATGAGCAATATGCGCTGACATATGGAATGATGTGTGGAATCTTGAATTCTGCGGGACGACACTCGAGCTTTTGTGCTCTGAATCGTTTGTGTATGGAGGATTTCAGCAGAGTGGATAAGCGAGACTTTCCAGCGAGTCTAAAGCTCGGACACGCTTTCAAGTTTAAAGACTATTCCCCAGACGTATTTCGACTTATCCGAAGACAATTTTGCATCGATTCTGCGGATTATATGGTCACATTATGCGGAGATTTTAATTATATCGAATTCCTTGCAAATTCCAAGTCGGGTCAGTTCTTCTTTTACTCTCATGACGGGCGATTTATGATCAAAACGCAGAGCAAAGAGGAATCGCGGTTTCTAAGACGCATGCTTCCGCAGTATTACCAATACGTTGTGGAGAATCCCAATACGCTTTTATCGCGATTCTACGGAATGCATCGCGTCAAAATGCATCATTTACGGAAGAAAATGCATTTTATCATCATGGCGAATGTCTTTGATACGAATTTGGACATTCACGCTCGTTTCGACCTGAAAGGCGCTCAAGTTGGCCGACGAACGTCTCGAAGAGATTTGGAAAGGTATCAAGTCCTTAAAGACGTGGATCTCTTGGAAGCAAAAGTTCGACTCGAATTGGGTGATGGGAATCGAAATGCGTTTCTCGCTCAATTGGAGAGCGATGTCGAGTTCCTGAAGCGAATGAATATAATGGATTACAGTCTGTTAGTTGGGATTCATGATACCCGACAAGGAGCCATTCAGAAGACGGTCTACGACACACTGAAACGTCTGAATCCGCCAAAAGAGCTTGCGACGTCGAGACTCGTTGCTATGCGATCTTGGAACATTAAGTCGATGCCAACAACGCCAGTTGGAGGGAATTTGAAGGAAAAGGGAACCTCTTCCTTCTCAGCGCTCGATGTCTTTGCCACATCACCAGCAAAGACCGATACCTCGGTTCTCACGCGTCTTTTACGTTCGATCTCATCACCTCGTGTTTCCCGTAAACAAGAGAATGATTTCGAGTCACCCGGAGGTCCAACGACACTGAAAACTCCCGAGAAACCTCATGTAGTGAGTGAAGTCTCAATTGATGAGAAGGGGTCTTTCGGAAGGTATGACTCGGAATCGATCCCGAGGAATTTCGTAGAGGAAGAAGAGGTGGATTATTCGAGTATCTCACTATCACCACGGTTTTTGGAATTAGAGAATGTGTTGATTCACACAGACTCCATCTTTGCACAGAATGAAGGTGGGATATTGGGATGTGATGCGTATGGGTCCCCGAATGGACTTGTTTATTTTATCGGAATTATTGATATATTACAGCAATACAATGGACGGAAGGTGGCAGAGACGTTTTTGAAGGGAATTCGACATGATAAAACACAGATTTCTGCTGTGAATCCGACGTTTTATGGGAATCGCTTTTTAGAGTTTGTGAAAGCGCATGTTGTGTAAAGGGAATTGTGTGTGAATTGAGAGATGGAGAGATTGTATTGAGTTTGGAGAGGGGGGGAAAGGGATAAAGTAGTGGTAGGGTAATATATCTGTTATGAACCTTCATCCATGTGTCTGGAGAGTGAGTACGTGTGTCATTTCGGAAGGGTGCAATCAGTTGATACAGTCAGAGCCCAATTGGAAGTGGTGTTACTGTTATTTCTCAGATTGTTGAACCTTGAAAGGTCAATTGTGTACATTCAGTGCAGTACAGTAGAGTCAGCTTCGTCGTATCGTTTGTATAGTATATGTATAGTCTAATGGCTGTTTTTTCAGAGTGAAGGTGTGTGTATTAGATTTGGCACGATTCATGGACGGATGTAATATATCATTGCATAAGCTGTGGATAAAGAGAGATTATAACATATTAGAAGATGTACTGTACCTGTGCAGTTGCACAATAATGAAAATAACTTTCACTCTCGATTCAACTTGTATTACTCTTTTGATTAAAGTGGAGATATATGAGAGGAAGCTTCTCCAATCTGTCACACAATTTGAGAAGAAGAAACTTCTTGTGCATGGAGACAGCTGTCACAGTGGATGCGAGCAATAGAGGACCCTAAAGCGACGATCGGAGACACCGTCTCCACAATGTTATCAATTCGGAAACAATCATTCAAAGTACAACTTCAGGCGATACGCTGAGTCAAAGAGAGCATGAAATAGAGCCTTTGAGAATAACCTCTACTCACTATCATGTCCCTGGAAACCTATAAAGATAACAAGATCAATCTATTCATCAGTTCCAAGACGAAAGAAGTGGTCCACATTATACGTCAAGTGCAACAGGATGAGACTGGTGTGGCGGGTCAGAATGCTTTTGTGGGAGAGCTGGCGAGTGCAGTCTTACAGCATCGACAGACTCCATCTCAACCCTCTTGATCCTTATATCCACATGTTACCAGCTGGAAGGTTTTCTGTACGTTTGTATGATGTGACGATATCCGATAATGAATGGCTTGATCGTGATCGTATTCTTCGTCTTCTTCCCGTTCTTTCATCAGTATGAATAGCGCTTCTTTTTCATCTAAAAGAGACAGAATCAGATCAGTATCAGATTTATTATATCTGAGTATATACCTGTGGGTCTGATTCTCAGAAGACGACACCACCTTTGAAGAGTATGAGCGTCGAAATACTGATGATACCATTCCGAGTTTGTATCCGCAGCGATTACCAATTGTGCTATGGAGTTCTCTTGAAGTTGGGTTTGCATATACTGTAGCGCTTCAAAGGAGAAGGCGAATGTCGCATAGATCTGAGCTTTCTTTTGACCGCTGGGATTTCACATTTCATGTTATGTTCGAAAATCG